>CM064907.1:2345000-2495000 GCA_030347415.2 Decapterus maruadsi | reverse complement strand
AATCATGTATATTTGTGTTGTTGTTGTGACGGATTTCCTCCTGTCACCTGTCGTCCAGCGTTCAGAAGGGTCCACCCACAGTTAACGAAGTCATGAATGTGGAGCGTTTTTTTTTTTTTTTGCACGTCGCCGAGCTGACAAACGCAGTAAACTTCAGACAGTATATGTACAGTGTAAATCATGGCAACGCGTAGGGTTTTTAATGAAAAGTGCAGTTGGGAGTTTGTTGCGCTTTTTTTTGTGTTCAGTAATTCTAGTGACATGTTGTCCTTCTCATACATGCATACTTTATACGCAGTATGTATACTCTACTTATGTGCTGGTAATGTTCTTGCTGCAAACCTTCTAATTTCATCCAAATTAATTTATTAATGTGAATATTTTTTTTTCATGTAAATGAATTGGTGTGATTTACCTTACGACTTGTTTTGTCTGACCTACTTGATTGTTTTTTTTTATAATGTTTACAAAATAACTGTTTTTAATTGCTCTTACAGTGCTTATTTGAACGTAACGGGCAAATTGTAGTGTTGACATGATGTAAACAGTTCCTGCTTAAAAAAAAATACAGTAATCGAACAAATTCAATTCATACCAAATAAATACTACTTGTGTGATATACTGTTTGGACTCTTGATTTATTCATTGGGTTATGTAACGGGGACGGTGAACATTTATAAACATCACTGAAGACCTACTTCCTCTTATTTAGATCATCCTTAAAAAGAGCCTGTTGAGGTCATTACTAAGTGAAGAAGTTGAGGTGTGTCAAGGCCACCACTAAAATTATTATTTTTTAAATGATATACTTATTATAAATCAAATAATGTCAGTCTAACATTTCCCTTTATTTGATATTACATATTTTGTAAATAAATATACCGGTATATACACAGTGTAGTTAAACAAATATCAACCAACTCTGCAAGATCCTACATGTACTATATATTTATACAGGGAGGGGAATAAGCACCCATTTGTCAACATGGGAAAGACCCTCACAAATTATTATTTTTTTTAATCAAGCCTTGATGTAATGCAGAATTAGAAAAAGTAAGTTACTTTTCAAATATGATTAATTTAATTCATTTAATCACTTGAGCTGATGGAAATTTTCCTTTAGTGATTTGGAAAATAGAATTCGGTAAATAGAATAATACATAAACTCCAAAGGATAATCCATACTGGGCATTATAAAGCATTTCTTTATCAAGACCACCAGCCAATCAGTTTGGGTGTGATTACAGGGTTTAGTTTAGGTCTTTAAATATATATATATTTAATTTATTTTGTGTATATTTTTTATTGAGAGTTTATTTGTTTTTTTCTGTATTCTTCGTTTATAATAATTTATATACCTACTACCCTGGTTCTGTTGCGCAGACTCGCCGCTGTGACCTCCCGCCGCTGGGTGGCGCTCTACGCTGCCGACGCTACGTGTTTTGTGTCGCAGTTTATTTACGTGCGGGTTCAAAGATACAAACAAACGTCCACCGCGCAGCAGCAGCAGCCGCAGCAAACGTTGAATCTGGGAACTCCGTTTCACTGTTTTCTTTTCTACTTTTAACTTTTACGACCGAAGTTCGCGGGATAACAGATGGGACGGGAGTCGAGGTAAGTCCTGTCCGTTACAGGGTCGATTTCCTCCCGTTGCCGCTCAACGCTGCGCTGTTTTAAGTTGGGTCGATATTAGCATGAGTGCTAGCAGCGTGCTAACAACTCAGGCGTTTAATCATTATAAAGCGAGACACTTACAGGCAGAAACATGAGATTTCGGCCCATTTAGCTTCCTTAACATGTCTTCTTTCAGGCTAGTGGAAAGAAAGGGTAGGAAAAAAAATGTTTTTTCGCTTCATTTTGTCTTCATTCGTCTGTAAGTTTCTTCTAAATTCACCAAAAGTTAGTGCCGTATGCTAACGTTACTGTTGCAAACTGTGTCAGGTATAATTGTAAAGCTGTGAAATGGTCATTTCCTTTGCATCAGCAAGCAATCGTAAAAAGTACGATTGACAATAACAATCTACGTAATTTTACAATACAAAATTACAAAGGCCGTTTTCTCAGAAAGAGCTTTTCCTCCGACTCTGAGCTAGAAATCTCCACTTCAGCAGCATTTACAGACACCAGTTTTATTCCTGTCTGTATTCTGAAGGTTTTTTCTGGAAATATATGCAAATTAAAGCAGATATGAGTTAAATGTTTTTGTTAATAGAAGTCCTAAATAGTCCTATTTTCCGTCAGCAATCACTTACATGGAGTGTTTTGATACTCTGCTCTGCTGTTACCCGAGGAGAAAATTTTTCTTGTAGGATACAAGCGTTATCCAATGAACGGCATGAAGGGCTGTGTGTGCAGCCAAGGGGTGCGCGTGAATGTGGTGACTAGCACGAGGACCAATAGATGCCTGACGAGGGCGGGGGCTGCTAACTCATGGTGCGTTCAAGGAAACTCGTACTTTGTGTTTTTCCTTAGTTCGATCTGTAGTTACGAGTGGCCGTTATAGTGTTTCAAGGATAGTTACGGGTTGCCTGGAAGAAAATAAAAGTTGTGAAAGCTGTTTCTGTTCGCAGCATTAGCCGAAACGGCCGGATCGCTGATATCTGCTTTAACACACCGAATTTGATATTGCCACACACAATTTTACAAAACTTGTGATTCAAAGAGTAAGTGATCAACATGGATGTGATATCTGTTAGTTTCACCTGTAGTGTTTCAAATAGCTAAGGGGAAGAAAATAAAAACGTTTCTGTTCATGCAGGGATTTTTTTCCCTCATTGACTCGTAACTTTTGTGCTGTTCTGGTTCTCAGGCACTACAGGAAGCGCTCGGCTTCCCGGGGACGGTCGGGAAGTCGGTCCAAGAGTCGCTCCCCGGACAAACGCTCCAAGAAAGACGACCGGGACCGGGACCGAAGCCGGAGGGAGAGGTCACGGAGCCGGGACCGCCGCAGGTCGAGGTCCAGAGACAGAAAACGAGCCAGGTGGGTGTTAACAGATGTAATTACTCTGCAATGAGCTTTGGTCTGCTTTAGCTACTGATTTCCACAGCTTTGCACCAAGAATTCCTCAATAAGGGAATAAGAGACACGGACCAGATGTTATGTCAGCAACACAAGCACAGAAACTTATCTGACTGTAATATTGTCAGTTGTCACGATGCCGTCTCTGCTGCACCCCTCAAGCTTTCACAACAGGCTAAAAATGGCAGTTTCTGTGTTTGTATCTCAACAATTCAATGATGTTTGATTATATTATGTGATTCAACAAGTGCGTGACATGTGTCTTTGCCGTCCAGGCGGTCCAGGAGCAGAGACAGGAGGAGATCCAGAAGCAGAGACAGAAGGAGGTCGGGGAGCCGGAGCAGAGCCCGGAGGTCTCGGTCCGCCAGCCCAAGCAAGAGCAGAAAAGCAGATGAAAAGTGAGACTTGCTGTGAAAAATCATCATGACATAATTTATCAGCCGTGTTAACTTTGTAAAAACAATGCTTCCTTTTTTGCACCCTATGTGTAATTTAGAAGCCAAATACATGGGATGATAAATTGTATGTTTTGTCCTTCTGTCTTTATTCATATGTTGTCAAATGCTTTATCTTCCAAACAGGTCAAGGAGCAAAGAGAAAGACACCCTCGATCCTGTATCCGAAAAGAAAAAGGTTAAAGAGGAGAAAGAGGATGAGAAGGTTGAGGATGTAAGTGTTGTAGATTGTTCAGTAAATCCTCTTTGACTTTGAGTCACCAAATAGCACGAGGGAGAAAAAAAAATATCACTGATCTATGGTCTGTGTTTTTTTTTTTCTTTGCAGCAAGACTTTGACCAGAACAAGCTGGAGGAGGAGATGAGGAAGAGGAAGGAGCGGGTGGAGAAGTGGAGAGAGGAGCAGAGGAAGAAGGCCATCGAAAACATCGGAGAGATCAAGAAAGAGCTGGAGGAGATGAAGCAGGGCAAGAAGTGGAGCCTGGAGGATGACGATGGTGAGGAGGAAGCACGGTTGTGATACCTAATGAGAGCAGGAGGGTTGAAGTCTGGATATTATTATTTACAAAAAAAGAATAGGGAAGATAATCTGTGATCTATTTGCCGCTATCTCAGAAAAATGCAGACTATTCCTTTAAATGTGAATTTAAACCGTCAATGTCGTCCTCAAGAATGTTTTCTAAATTAGCAAGTTCTTATCTTAATATCCTAAAGGGATAGTTCAACATTTTGGCAAACTTGCCTATCACCATAACCCCTATAGTCATAGCAGTAGGTTCGTTACCTTTAATTGTCGGTGCAAGCTGTTTTTAGAACGTCAGAGCAGAGCCGTGAGCTGCTCAGAGCTACACTGCGGAGGCTCATGGCATTTCTTGGTTTCCTTCATCAAACTCATCAAATATACAATCCAACAACTCCACAATGCTCTGGCCAATTTGCCAAAATGTTGAACTATCCCTTTAATATACTATTCATAATATAATTGTGGGGAAATGCACTTTAAAATCAAAACCGTCTGTGTTTTAATGTAATTGCAGAACTATAATGTCTATTTTTTTGTTGCCCCCCCTCTTCACAAATGAAGCTGTTGTAAATCAGTATCAGTTTTTCTCGCTATTGGATAGAAATAAAAAATTTAACCCCAACGAAATCCCTCAAAACTCCTCCTTTCAGACGATGACGAGGACGGCTCGGCGCTGATGGAGGCGGACGATGACGACGATGGGGACGGGAAGGGGGACAGGAAAGACAAAGAGATCAAGGAGGAGAAGAAAGAGGAGGGTGAGAAGGAGAAGGAGACTCCCATGGAGCAGGAGGCGGAGGAGGACGACGTGGATCCTCTGGACGCCTACATGGAGGAGGTGAAGCAGGAGGTGAAGAAGTTCAACATGGGAGGAATGAAGGGAAACGACAAGGTGAGGACGAGGGCGAAACGCTGCATCAGGAAACACCTGTCGTCTGTGGTTTAAGTCGATGTCTGACTTTTTGTTTGTTTGTTTGTTTATTGTTTCACCCTCGACAGAAAGGAGCCATGACGGTAACCAAAGTGGTGACGGTCGTTAAAACCAAGAAAGGTCCTCACACGCACAAGAAGAAGGGTGAGCTGATGGAGAACGACCAGGATGCCATGGAGGTGAGCGTTAATGTGTTAATGTTTTGATTCCTAACAAATCAACTGTACGTGCTACAGTTTTTCAACTTTTATCGAAATGTCGCCCGATTACTTTAGAAACTTTTGCACAAATAAAATTAATTAAAAAAAATCTTTTGTCCCTTAAAGGTAGGGTCTGGAGTTTTGTGCCTAAAAATTAACATTAGACTTTTTAGATAATCAGCTGTAAACATGGAAAATCAATCAAAAATCGGGCTTTTTAGTAATTTGGTGGGGGCAATGACATTCAAAAACGATCTCCCAAAGTTTCCAGTCCAGATTTTGAGAAAAGGCAGTAAATGTTTTGATTAATGTTTTGACTTGCTATTTGGGCGTTTCTGAAGATGGAGCTAGAGAGAGCAAAACAGAAATATCTTCTGAAGTCATGTGTTATCGCTCCAGCCAATGACGGAGCTGTGAAACTGCATCAGGAGGCTCAGGCCTGATTCTAGCTGTCTGATGCTACAAACTGAAATACCTGCAGCATGGCTCAGGGTTTGTGCTGATGTCTGATGAAACAGCTGGATGCTACCTGCAGCAGGAGGCTCAGGCCTTTAGCTGTCTGCTCCTGATGTTTACAGTTCATTCACAAGACAACATCAGGGTTTCAGCAGCAGTCAGGAAAATAAAGAACAATAAATACAGTCTTCATAATGATGTTACTGCGGACAGTTCTTCTAGTTCCTCCTCAGTAAAAACTAAACTTATCAATCAGGATCCATTTAGCATTAATAAAGACTGTGCTAACGTCGTGACTAGCGCTCCCTCCCTCTTCACACAGCATCCACACACACACACACACGGACAGTTCACCACAATACAGAGGCATAAAACATCCTAAATCGGACTGTGCTCAAATCAGGTGTTGGGGAGGGTATTTTAATGCGCATTTCCCAGTAATTCGAATCACTTGAGATGGAAACATGGCTACTGGCAAAACTTTAAATGCGGTTTTCTCAGGTTTTAGAACAGAATAAGAGAGGAGGAGATCGTAATTCAAATGACCATATCTCGAAAACCATAAAATGTATGATTTTGACTAGGGTTTCATTTTGAAGCTCATTTTCTAATCTTTCCATTGATACCAAAATCTCAACTTTGACATTTGCCACAAATGTGGCTAAAATGTTCTGGTCGTGACCATTTAATTTTGTTTTGTTTGTGGAGGAGCTGCCACATGTTCAGGCCATTAAACTTTAACCTACAGCATACGCTTTTGTAACAATATTTAAAATTTCCCACTTTATAAGGGATGATATACATGTAAGTACGAGTTATGAAGTGTAGTTGACGTCTCTCCTGCATGTGTGTGACAGTACTCGTCAGAGGAGGAGGAGGTGGATCTCCAGACGGCTCTCACCGGCTTCCAAACCAAACAGAGGAAAATCCTGGAGCCCGTCGACCACGGGAAGATTCAGTACGAGTCGTACCGCAAAAACTTCTACGTGGAGGTGCCGGAGCTCGCCAAGATGACCCCAGAAGGTCAGTCAACACCAAACTGGGAGCAGATGCACATGCACTTAACCTGAGGATTATACTAATGTAATGTTTAATCTACACAGATGTGAACACGTACAGGTTGGACCTGGAAGGCATCACGGTTAAAGGGAAGGGCTGCCCCAAGCCGATCAAGACCTGGGTGCAGTGCGGGGTGTCGATGAAGATCCTCAACGCTCTGAAGAAGTGAGTTTTACTGACGGTCACTCTTCTGTTCTGTGACGGACCAGAAAACTGTAGTTTGATGATCAGATCCAGGAAACAACTGTGTGCAAATGTGAAAGGAGGAGCTTGAATTTAAAAAACGAAAGAAGAAGTGGATGAATTTATTTTTAACTGGACATGAGACTGCAGGTAATGCAGAAGTGTGACATTAAAGAAATACTGTGTCATGCAAAAGCTTGGGAACCTCTGGTCAAACTGTCAATGTGAACAGTTCAGCAAGTGGAAGATGAAATGATCGCCACATTCCCATTACATTTTAAACTTTTTTTTTTTCATTTTCATCTTTTGTGTGTTCAAACTGACAGAAAAAGCAAAGGTTTGGGCCTCCTGCATAGTTATTACCTAAAATAATACACTGATATTGATTAAAATATTGAAAAAGACTGTTTCATGTTTAACTTTAGGTGTTTTGTAGATCATTTCATCATCTTCCACTTGATGAACTGGGTGCATAAACTTTTGCATGACACAGTATTTACCAAATTTGCACATCATGACAAAAACTGTGTGTTCAAGTGTTCATCTTTAAAAAGTAGACAGACTCATTTTCCATCAGAGCTGTTCTTTGAATTATATAATGAAGTAATATCATTCATCTTGCATCAATATCATCTTTTGTGACTATTCACCAACACATCATCTTCACGTCTCAACTGCTTTCTCTCAATCGTCCCCAGGCACAGCTACGAGAAGCCCACGCCCATCCAGGCCCAGGCCATCCCTGCCATCATGTCCGGCCGAGACCTGATCGGCATCGCTAAGACCGGCAGCGGTAAAACCATCGCCTTCCTGTTGCCCATGTTCAGACACATCATGGACCAGAGGCCGCTGGAGGAATCTGAGGGACCCATCTGTAAGGACCGGATCATTTCATTGATGCTTCCTGTAGATTTCCAGCCTTTTTACAAAAACTCACTGTTCAAATAGAAAATAGGAACTGTAAAGTGAATTGAGACGATGAGAGCTTGGATCATGAGAAGCGGAGTTCTCCTGCTCCTCCTGTGCTTTTTTAAAGATTTGGTTCAGGATCCAAATGTAGGTCAAAGGAAGACTGAAATATTAAATCTCAGTTTGGGATAATAACCCCTGGCTGTCGTCTTTATAGGTCACGTTAAGTCTATTTCGCTGCAGTTAATGTTCTTGGCAAATGCAACGTATTCCTTTTTATATATATATATATAAATATCATCAAGATGTGACTGCTCAGTGCTCAAATTAGTCAAAGATGGAAAATCTATTTTCATTTCTCATCCTGTTTCTCTCCTCCTTCCTCCTCAGCTGTGATCATGACTCCGACCAGAGAGCTGGCTCTGCAGATCACCAAGGAGTGTAAGAAGTTCTCTAAGCCACTGGGGCTCAGGGTGGTGTGTGTGTATGGAGGCACGGGCATCAGCGAACAGGTAAACACACACACCCAAACACACACACTAATTAATCCTGTATAAATAATCCACACTGATGGCGTTATGGTTTTGACAAATGAGCTCCTTCAATTTTTTTGCAAAGCTAAAGCATAATGTAAACTGCACTGAACATTATAGATATTATAAATGTTGACTTCCAGGACTGCTCCTAAGTCAGTCCCTCCAGAAAAACACCAATATGCAATTGCACAATTCAACATATATTCAGCCAAAGTCTGCATATAATGCAGGGATCGCTTCTTTTGTCTCATTTTGCAGCTCTTTTGCAGCATAAATCTCCAATTTCTGTGCAAAATATGCGTAATAAGCAGGGCTTGCATGATTTCAGAATCCCTGCACTTCTGTTGCAAAAAAGTCACAGATCTCTTTGCAGAAAGTTGAAAAATGTTGCAAATTTAATTCACACAGAAGCATCGATTTCCCCCTGTTGCCTTGAAAACGTTACAAAGTGACAACAATGAGATAAGTTATTGCCTCAAAATAAAAAAATAGCCCGATGATGAAATATAATTATGCTTGTGCTTTACAAAAAATGTTGAAATATTGAATTGGGATAAAGGGATGTTATGTTAGTGACACCTGTGTGTAAGACAGCCCAAAGATACAAATGCTAGAACAAGGTGTCGCTTCACTTTCATCAAATCGCTTTTATTCATATATATTTCAAATATCATTGCATAAAATTGCATCAACATCCTGCAGCATTTTCCATCACATTTTTTAGGAAAACCCTCTGCAGGATCACAGATTTTTTTCCCACAACAATCAGTTTTTTTGGAAAGACTGTTTAAGTGTAAACTTCCTGCACAGTGATGATCCCACAATCCAACAAATAATGAAACATTTGCAGCAGACAGAACATGCACGGTGCGAGACAGTCTGATAATGTTGGTGTTGCGTTGCAGATTGCTGAGCTGAAGAGAGGAGCTGAGATCATTGTGTGCACACCAGGAAGAATGATTGACATGTTGGGGGCCAACAGCGGTGAGTTCACACACTTTGAGCATCTCGCTTTTATTTTTTCATTCAGATGAGATGTAAAAATAAATAAATAAATATTCAGACTCGGCTCCTTTGATGCCTCGTGAACTTGAATCTTTAAATGTAGCGTGCATGGAATAAATGTCACAATATGATGAAGTACACTGTGAATCGAATCAGTACAAACTTACTAAACTGTCATTGACATTATTTGAGCATCTTTGGGATCAGTCATATCTGCAAGACAGGGATGTGATGATGTGTTTCCTGAAGATCAGGGCAAAGTGCAGGTAGGTGGACCTGGTGCTGCCTCCGTGGTTCCTCAGTCTCCGAGCCAGAGATGATCATGATGTTTGATAACTGTCGACATACTGTAGCCTGGTCAGGGTCTGTAATGTGCATATATTTACTTAGGAAAGTCTGAATGCTCCAGCAGGGTTCTACGGTGCTGCTGTTTTAATGAATATTCTCTTATAAAATACATTTAGACTCTTAACTCATTGAGTGCCGCGCTCCGATCTTTGTAGAGCCACAGTGTATTCTATATTATTGCCACATGCTGTGGCTCATTTGAAAGGTGAAACTTTCTGCTTCAAATGGCCACAAACCGTTTGTTTCTACGTGCCTCCATTCCTGAGAAAACTCAAGCTAAACATGGCCGGTTTTCACCAAAATCCCTGCTTTTTTTTTTACTAGAAAACAAGATCCAGCGTCTTTTGTGCCTGTCGCTCTTCTGACACTTGCATTTCTGCATCAAAGGGCTCGTATTCACAAAAATTTACACATAAGGTGTGTTAAAGTGTCTATTTTCATTTTCATAATAAAAAAAAAAGAAGCAAAAAATGTAAAATTACGTTTTGGGCACTCAACGCATTGGAACGAAAAACTGGCACTCAATGAGTTAACAGGAGATGAAAGGCATGATTTGCTAATAGATATTCAGAGCACAGATAATAAAACCTCATGTGTCTCCCTGATTATGTTAAATTTGAGGTTCATCTGAGAATATAACGATCACTGTAGAGCCCTGTGCAGCACTGAGGATTTGCATAAAAATGTAAATAAATGCTTGAAATGTTGTTACAAAATGTTACATTTTCTGACATTGTGTAAATCTTTTTTTTTATTTTTTTTTTTAGCATTTATACAATTTAAAGGAGGTTTTTTAATGTGACTTCCACACATGCGAGGTAATCTGTAATATGTTTCCCTTGTAGGTGAAAAGGCGCTTGGTCAGATAATGCTTGATGGGGCTCCATCTCTTGTATTGTATCTTGAGGCTGTTTTCTGACTTTTACAGGTCCCTCATGTCCCTGAGATGGTACGCAAGACGAGAGACAACCACAAAAAAGAATATTTTTTAAATGCAAATCAAATGAAACCCTGTCCACTTGAAACTAGACCACAGGAGAATGTGCTGCAGCTAGGATGCCTTGTTTAGTTGCTAAGTAATGTCAAGTACTCGTATCCTGCAAAAGGACTTCAGAGTTTTGTCGTTAGGTTAGTTTCATGTTGTTTGTTGACAAAAGCTTGGATTGAGTTTTCCTAAAGTGAACTGTGTGTACTGTCTCCACGCTCGTCTCCTGTGGTGTGTAGGTCGAGTCACCAACCTGCGCAGAGTCACGTACGTGGTGCTGGACGAAGCAGACAGGATGTTCGACATGGGCTTCGAGCCGCAGGTGGGTGTCGCTTAGATTTATAAAAAGGTTGTTTTTTTTATCTGGTGCTACAATTGTTAACTTTGCGTGTTTTATTTAAAGGAATAGTTCAACATTTTTGCAAATTGGCCCATCGCCATAATCCCTATAGTCATAGCAGTAGGTTCGTTACCTTTAATTGACCTATGGCTAAGCCCCGCCCCCTCCACGCACTCGGACAAACTGTCAACATTCAGTGACAAGCGCTATGCTAGCAGTCACAGTAGGAGACATTTCACAGGAGGCAATTGATGGCTGTTGGAGACAGAAAGATTAAATATCACAAGTCACCAAAACTTAACTAACTTTACTGCTCTGGCTGCCGTTTGGACAAGCTAACTTCTGTTAGCCTGTCTATGGAGTTTTGCATTACCACGTTAGCATTAGGCTAGCGGACTTTATGCTTAGTTGTGATTCTGGCTAACATCCAAACATCTCTGACAATATGTTGCCTCAAATACGTTGTTGACTTAACTTACAACAGATGTAGACATCCTTGTTAAGTTTATCCACGTTTAGTTGGTGTTGTGAGCAGACACTTCTCTAGGTTGAGATGTGGCTTAGGAAAAGGTAGGTAAAAAATACACCAGAGAGGCTGAGCGATCCCAACCTCACAGGATACCTTGTGTCAGAGTTGCATGTAACCCATGCACACCATCTGACCATTTTAAACTTAAAATGTCAAGAAAAAACACATAAAAACTAATGAAAATTGACTAACTGCAATGCATTTCAATGGACGTGGAAGCAGAGAATGTCCGAGTGTATGGGCTAGCTATGCGCACTGTGATTGGCTCATCGTGTTTGGGGGCGTGGCTTAGCCATAGGTCAATTGTCGGTGCAAGCTGTTTTTAGAACGGCGGAGCAGAGCCGTGAGCTGCTCAGAGCTACGCTACGGAGGCTCATTATGGGATTTCTTGGTTTCCCTCATCAAACTCATCAAATACACAATCCAACAACTCCACAACGCTCTGGTGGTTTTGTGACCAAAGATGGACGCTATGAGAGGCTTAACACAACGTTACCACACAGAGTTGTTTTAGAGGGAGATTCATGCAAAACCGCTCCTGCACGTTCCCGTTGGGGGCAGTTTTTCATCAACAGTCTCTGTATTTGCCTCTAAAACAACTCTGTGTGGTAACGTTGTGTTATTATCTCACAGTGTGGTGAATGTGCAGGTCACAACTAAGGCCTGATGGGTGAATATGTAATAGAATAAATAAAATGAACTCACCTCCTAACCTGTGTCCTCTCTCCTCCTCCACCAGGTGATGCGTATCGTGGACAACGTGCGTCCAGACCGCCAGACCGTCATGTTTTCGGCCACCTTCCCCAGAGCCATGGAGGCGCTGGCCCGTCGGATCCTGCTGAAGCCTATCGAGGTCCAGGTCGGCGGCCGCAGTGTCGTCTGCTCCGACGTGGAACAACACGTGGTAAATTATCTGCTGTTCAGGTTTTATTCCAAAGATGGAGAGGCTTACTAGCTGCTTTTTTAAAATTATGACTACTTTTTGTGTGTGTGTAGCTGGTGATTGATGAGGATAAGAAGTTCCTGAAGCTGCTGGAGATTCTTGGTCACTACCAGGAGAAGGGCTCGGTCATCATCTTCGTGGACAAACAGGAGCATGCAGACGGACTGCTGAAAGACTTGATGAAAGCCTCGTACCCCTGCATGTCGCTGCATGGAGGTAAGGAGCTGCTACAGGCACGCTGGTGTCGAGGAATCAGACATTCCCACCTTGATTGGGCTTTTTAAAAGAAGGTGACGGCACCGATTCCTGCTGCGAGATAGATGAAAGTGAAAAAACCAGTGGTGGGATTTCTTTCTTTCTGAGCATCTGGTGCAACTAACTAATCAAAAATGACACTTCAGAGTCCTAGCCCTAGAAAAACAAACAATTCAGAAGGGGTTATTTCTTTCTTTCTGACCTTGTCCAGTATTGTGATCTCTCCGATCTTAATTTTTTTTACGGCGCTGCTCTTAGGAATCGACCAGTACGACCGAGACAGCATCATCAACGACTTCAAGAACGGAGCCTGTCGCCTGATGGTGGCCACGTCCGTCGCAGCCCGAGGCCTGGACGTCAAGCAGCTGATCCTGGTGGTCAACTACAACTGTCCCAACCACTACGAGGACTACGTCCACCGCGCCGGACGCACAGGCCGCGCAGGCAACAAGGTCAGTCAGAGAGAGTACACTGATCCCCGCTGCCGCATCCCGACGTGATCGTTCAGTGCAAATTTTGCGCTTCTGCTGTTGCTGCATTGCACTCAGTCGCTGAAAAAACCCAAAATAATCAATTTAACAACCCACAAACTGGGAGTATTTTATTATGTTAAAATGTTGTATAAAACATAAAATAGTGATTCTTCTTGTTGTTGTAACTGATGAAGGAGGCTCCATTCTCACTATAACAAAGTGATTTTGTAGCTCTTATTTTAAGATAATTAATTAAATAAGCCGTCATATCTACTTCTCTCTACATCTTCTTACTCCTTCTTCCAGGGATACGCCTACACCTTCATCACAGAGGACCAGGTTCGCTACGCTGGTGACATCATCAAAGCTTTGGAGCTGTCCGGTTCTCCTGTCCCTCCAGAGCTGGAGCAGCTTTGGGCCTCCTTCAAAGACCAGCAGAAAGCGGTAAGACGAGGATGAGTCTGTGCACCTTTTTATAACTTAAAGGGATAGTTCAACATTTTGGCAAATTGGCCTATTGCCCATAATCCCTATAGTCATAACAGTAGGTTCGTTACCTTTATTTGTCGGTGCAAGGTATTTTTAGAACGGCGGAGCAGAGCCGTGAGCTGCTCAGAGCTACGCTACGGAGGCTATGGCAATGGGCCAATTTGCAAAAATGTTGAACTATCCCTTTAAATTTTCTATTGAGTTTTCACATGTACTTTGGGCTAAAACATGTGTGCACCTTTAAAGCTACTTAAAGTCTGAAAGCTACACGAGGCTGAATGTGGATGGGTTTAATTATTTTCATTTCTGACATTTTAACGGAAGAAGAATTTATTTATCATAACGCTGGATAACACAACTCTTTGTTAGTTTGTTCTTTCTTTACACACTCTTTGCCACATCTCTGTTTTATATTTCTCTCTTCACTTATGTGTCTGTTGATTTGCATTATGAAGATTTTACACAATTGGGAAGATATTTTAATTCTGCATTATCATTTTGTTTTCTTTCTGTTTTTTCTCCCTTCCTCCCCTTCCTCTTCATCCACTCAGGAGGGTAAGACGATCAAGAGCAGCAGCGGCTTCTCAGGAAAAGGCTTCAAGTTTGACGAGACGGAGCACGCCCTGGCCAATGAGAGGAAGAAGCTGCAGAAAGCTGCTCTCGGCCTGCAGGACTCGGACGACGAGGACGGAGCCCTTGATGTCAGTAACCGTTTAAACTTCATTCTTGATCTTCGTGATTTAAAATGTCGACATGTTTTCATTAAATCGACCGTCTGCATGCATCATATCGAAGTTCTATCGCCTCTCTATGTTCAGATTGAGGAGCAAATCGAGAGCATGTTCAACTCCAAGAAGAGGGTGAAGGATCTGTCTGCTCCCGGTGCGGCCGCCGGTCCTGCAGGAGCCGTCGCTCCCACGGCGACGGTGTCCGGAGGGCTGCCAGGCCTCGGACCCACGTCTGCTGGAAACATCCAGAAACTGGAGATGGCCAAGAGGCTGGCGCTCAAGATCAACGCTCAGAAGAACCTGGGCGCCGAGGCTCAGGTACGACAAAGAGACGAGACGGTCCACAACATCTGCGTGGGTCTGTCTCGTCTTTGTGGAAGATAATCAGAAACCAGATGTGCTGAGAAAAACATTTTCCATCTGTTACAGCGCTGTAATTATATTATTATGCCATCTGTGGTCAATGCCCTCAGGCTGTTGGTCAAGATGCCTCACAAATAATACAGATTAACACACATCTGGACAAAATCAGTGGTGACAGAGAGTTTGGCACTGACAGGAGCAAAGATCAATCACATTAATCTATCATTAAATTAAAAGTAAGCACTAAAATTAAATGAAGACGTAAGGTGATCAGTGTATACACAAGTGCACAAAGTAAATGACAATTATAGGTGAAGAAGAATCCATGAGGATGAAACAAGACAAGACAAAGACAAAAACAAACCCTTTACAGTGAACAGGTGCTAATTTAAATAATATTAGATCATTGCGTATCATTAAACCTCTGGAAACTGTCCTGGAAAACCTGGAAAATGGTTGACCAATTTTCCAGTCATAGAAAATAAGAAAAAAAAAAGTCAAATGTCCTGGAAAATTATTCATCACATAGTGAGTTCTATTCAACTTTTTCAGACCCTTTTAAAGGGATAGTTCAACATTTTGGCAAATTGGCCCATTGCCATAACCCCTGTAATCATAGTAGTAATTTTGTTACCTTTAATTGTCGGTGCAAGCTATTTTTAGAACAGCGGAGCAGAGCCGTGAGCTGCTCAGAGCTACGCTACAGAGGCTCATGGGATTTATTGGGATTATGAAAATGGGCCAATTTGACAAAAGTTGAATTATCCCTTTAAGGATTTATTTTCCAAGGAAGTGTTTAGCAAGAAAACTAGTGACTTGAGTTGTTAGAGCAGCAGCAGAGAGCTGTAGTGGGCGTGGTTTAAAGACAAAAACAACCTCCTGTTTGCATTGTTCTTTGATAAATTGTCATAATTTCTAAGCATGCAAGAGATTTTAGTTATTTAGACAATTAGTTTCATGTTTATTGTGTGTTGTGTCAAGATTAGTTTCCTCTGAAAAAATACCAATAATAAGACATAAGTCAAACTGTCTTTATCTTCATGTGCAGGACGTGATGCAGCAGGCCACTAACGCCATCCTGCGCGGCGGCACCATCATGACTCCCTCGGTGTCGGCCAAGACCATCGCGGAGCAGCTGGCGGAGAAGATCAACGCCAAGCTGAACTACACGCCGGTGGAGAAGCTGGAGGAGGAGCGGCAGGCGGCCGAGCAGGCGGAGACGGTCAAGAGATACGAAGAGGAGCTGGAGATCAACGACTTCCCGCAGGTCAGGAAAACCGTGCATCACAAGAATTAAAAAATATTCTCACATGCTTTTTTAATATTTGATGCACGAAAAGTTTTTTAAAAATGTTTGTCACTGCTGCTCCTCCTCAGACGGCCAGGTGGAAGGTGACGTCTAAAGAAGCTCTGCAGAGGATCGGTGAATACTCGGAAGCTGCCATCACCATCAGAGGAACCTACTTCCCTCCAGGCAAAGAGCCCAAGGAGGGAGAACGCAAGATCTACCTGGCTATTGAGAGTATGTGTGGAAGACAATAACGTCTACTGCTCGTTCTTCTGGCAACGCTTCGTCCATCTGCAACACTTCTTGTTTTTAATAGTAGTTCATATCCTTTTAATCTCTTTTAATAGAAGTCCATATCCTATAGATTAATCCCTGTGTTTGTTTTCCCAGGTGCAAACGAGCTGGCGGTGCAGAAAGCTAAAACAGAGATCACGCGGTTAATCAAGGAGGAGCTCATCAGATTAGTAAGTATCCTCTCACATCTATATAATATGATTATGCAAATATTAATGATCATTTTTTAACAAAAACATGTTTTCCTCACTGTGTTTTTTTTCTTTCTCCCTCTTTTTCTCTCCAGCAAAACTCCTACCAGCCGACGAGCAAAGGCCGGTACAAAGTGTTGTAGAGGAGAAGCCCAGATACGTTGGAGGAGTTTCCGTTTCTCATCGTCTCATTTTTCTTCTGCTTGGTTGAACAATATTTTAGTCGATATTTTTAACATCAACAATGTTTTAGTTCAAGGTTTCGTTTTTATTTTTTCTCCTCGTTTGTTACTTTTGTCCTTTTACATGATTTCCTTTTTTTTTTCTCCAGTGATTTTTTTTTTTTTAAATAAACCATAAATAGGAAAAATGTGACTTCACTGTCATCAAACCATCACAATCCTATACATTATATAAAATAGAATATGTCTTTATATATAAAACGCATTTTCTTAAATGTTGTTTTTGTTCAGGTTGTATTCTGTTGTACATTAAACATACCAGCCGTTGTCTTTATGAAGAAACCCTCGGATGAAAGATGTTTTTACTTTCCCTTGAAAATAAATCAGTGTGTTGCTGAGGACGTAAACTTGATGTGTCCAGATGTTTATATGAAAAAATCTAGTACTTTATTTTTAGATAGATTATTATTCATCTGTGTTTTGTTTTTTAGCAACCAGATTATGGCTCAATTTCATAAAAACCTGGATAAGATTCAAGATACCTTTATTTTCATTGTACTGATGAAACAATACAATAAAATTTTGTTTGGCAACAATCCATAGCAGCATATCAGATCTAAATAAGAGTGATGGCTTGTTGCAAAGTGCATTCAAAATGACTTTATAATTAAAAACAATTAAAGCAATCTTAAGACAGTCAGGATAAATAGATTTTTTAAAAATCCTTATCTTAAATAGGTAAAAGGCATTGATGCAAAGATAGGAATAAGATATTAAAATTTAAAATAAACTAAGAACCAAAAACCAAAGCAGTTTTTATTTCAAAGCACTGTCTCTGTTAGTCGGATGCAAATGAGCAGCTTTTAAAGTGAAAACACCGTTTGGATGTCACTGGTTCACTGAGAAGCCCCTGTGTCTGCGCATGCGCACACCGCGCTCCCCCCTCCGTCTTATTAATTTTTAATGGAAAATGGCTGCGTTTCTTATCCAAACCTCTGGAGCTGGGAAATAAAAACGCATCTATCCGATCCACCTCGCGTCCTCCCGCCGCCGTCACACCGACACGACCCGCGGGGGGTGACCGGACACCGGCCGCGCGCTGCGAAAATATCCAGAGGAAACGGATGGACTCGCGCTTTGAGAGATGAAAGATCATTTTTCTCTTTAACCCTTTCTGCACCGAGATCTGCGAACAATCGAGGTACAGTAACCTTACAGCGGCGGTGTGTATGTGCCTGTGTGTGTCTGTGTGTTGGTAATAATACGGCCCAGATGTGCACGCTCGGGGCCGGGTTTGTGCGCACTTTTTCCGCCTCTTGGTCCAGGTTTCAATGCATTTTCTTCCTCTTCTTCAAACCCCGTTATTCAGGCCAAACATCGAGGCTCGGTGCTGTTGTAACGTTTCACCGGAGCAAAGTGTGACACGCAGGGAGATGGAGAGAGGAGGTCGTCTGGACGCAAAGATGCGGAATCCCTGTGCATTTGTTTTTGTGAATGAATATTACTACAGTACTACAGACCGTGTAGTGTCTGCGATAGTAAAAAAAAAAAAAAAAAGTCCACACCTCCTTCCATCCTCTGCAGAGGAGACGGAGCCTCAGCAGCAGCTGATGATGATGATGATGATGATGATCTGACTGCTGCTTTTTAAAAGTACCTACCCACTGCCTCGTGATAGTTGCCTGCATTGCATTGCAGCAAAGGTGTCACTTTATGATAATTAATGGCTTCCTAGCGGTTAATATGGTCATTTAACAATATATGCGATCAATAGGAGCAACTTTTGGGTTGCCAGGTTGTGGAAAAAGCCCCTCCATGATGATTTTTCTTCAATCCATGAGGCATTTCTGTCCAGTGGATTGTTTAAACTGGTGCTATGTTCATATGTATTTGTGACACAAACAGAGGAAACCGAGCATAAATCAAAATATAAAAACAGCAAACATGGATTAAGTGGCAATTTCATTTATGCATAATTGTATTAAAAGTAAACTTTACATTCAAAGATAAGGCATTCACACGACAGGAGAACATAAACAACCTCAAAACTTCAACAGAGCTGAGGTTGTTTTGCAGCTTTGCAGCTCCCAGACAGCTGCACAGACCACGTTGCTCCTCATCTTCGTGTGATAATAACGCTTTGCAACTTATCTCCGACTCCCAGCAGACGATGATGCGCCAGGTGACAAGCAGCGACTTCTGCATGAACAGCAGGCCGTCGTGCCTCGCGGAGGACGGCCACCACCCGGCCTCCCACTTTGACCTGTGCACCTCCCAGTCCAACAAGTTCTACCCTCCTCCCCCTCCCACGTCCCTCCAGATGACGCTGACACCCATGGCTTTACCCGCCCAGAGTCACAAACCCATGGTGTGCCAGCGACAGGAAGTGCTCGGCGGCGACCCCCGCTCGTCCGGAAAAATCCCAGGTAGGGATGTCACGATTACTTGTTTTCATGATTAATCGCGGTATTAAATGCCACAGTTATTTACAATACAATACAATAAATCTTTATGGGTTTCTGGGTTAAATTGTGTGAATGTCCATTTCTGAACTGAATTGGTAGGAATTTAAAGGGACAACGAGGAGTTTTGGAAAAGCGAAGTGTTTTCACACTACGTTTATGAGCCTCCATGCGCACCGTAGCATTCTTCCACCTCGCGCAAGACGGACTTATGTTTTCATTCATTAGTAATTAAAGTCAGAGGTTCAAAGAGGTTCAGTTACCGTCAATCGCCGTTATTCTCATTCGCGTCTGTGAAACCGAAAGTAAGGAACCGCCACCACTAATAGGATAACAAAATAACGATAGAGACAAAACGATATATTGATCGAAAATGGAGCCATTAACAAGTGTGGGTAGCATAGATTCATTCACATTAACGTGAGACTGTTATATAACCGAATAGAAACTCCTCGTTGGCCCTTTAAATGTTATTTCCTAATTTTTTAAAAAAGATTTTAAAAAACTTAAAACGTTTCCTCTGAAGGATTAAATAATTGGTCATATATTATTAGATACTTTAAATAATTGTGTCTGACCATTGTGACTAAGAAAATCTATAACCGTGTCGTCCCTATTCCCAGGCATCAAAAGCGCCGACCAGGCAGCAGATGACTCCAAGAAGAAGACCAAGGCCGCGGGCGGGAAGACGGGCAGACGCGGGCGGCCGTTGGGAACCACCAAGCTCGCCGGGTACAGAACCAGTACGGGGCGACCCCTCGGCACCACCAGAGCCGCCGGTTTCAAGACGAGCCCCGGACGGCCGCTGGGGACGACCAGAGCGGCCGGGTACAAGGTGAGCCCCGGGCGGCCGCCGGGCAGCATCAAAGGCCTGTCCCGCCTCAACAAACTGGCTTACGGTAGCACCTGCAGTGGAGCGGCGTTCCCCTATCCGCTACCACACAAAGAAATCCTCTGTGAACCTTCCTGCAAAGAGAAGACGGCGAATGAGTAAAAAAAAAAATAATAAAGAGAAGAGAAAAAAAAAGAAAAAAGAAAGGAAGGCTCGGCTCCTTCTGGTCCATCCGTCGGTGGAATAAGAGACATGCGTGTACAGGTTTCCTGCCAGGCTGTGGCGCTGACTGTGTTGGTTCCCAGGCTGTTGTGAGGCTGAGAGGAAGAGGAGGAGGAGGAGGAGGAGGAGGAAGAGGGTTTTCTATGATTGGTGTTGGTGTCATCTGTGTGCCTGCCACCTGATATAATACTGTTAGTTCCACTCCAGCAGCCTGTGAAGGGCTGAACTGCTCATTGCTGTATCTGTAATAAGTAATAATATCTGGTGTCCATTGAGCAAGGAGGGGGGGCGGGGGGGGGGGGGGGCTTTTATCTTACTGACACAACTGCAGTGGTGATTCAGGACCAGTTTGATTAAAACATTCATATTTAAGTAGAAACCAGAGCTTGTTGTAAATGTGCTCTTTGATTTAAAGAATAACTAAATGCTATATGTAGCACTGGATTCAAACCTTAAAGGACAATTCTGGGCAAATTCAACTCGGAGGTGTATGTTCCTAACATTTTAAGTCTAAAAGAAGGAATCTGAAGATTTTCAGTTTAATTGCTCCTGTTTTGCGGTAGTTGTGACTGTCCCTGCATCGCCACGGCAGCGATGAACAGGAGCGGATGCAAGTTCTGCTGCTGAGGCTGTTTACATCCCTCAAAGCCACAGACAGCGTCAGATGGCGACTCAAACATGCACCAGAAGTTGATTTACTTCAAGCAAGACGACATGCTTGTAAAACTAGATCTAATTCAAAGTCTCCCAGAGTCTCACGCGAAACCCTAGTTGATGCTCGGTGTGTTCAGGTGCAGTAGGAAAGCTAGCGTTTGTGTCATAAACACAGGGATATCAGCTCTTGACTTGCTTCAAGTAAAAAAAACTTCTTGGTGCATGTTTGAGTCGCCACCTGACGCTGTCTGTGGGAAAAAAATGCACATTTCAAGCAAGTCAAGAGTTGATATTCCTGTGTTTATGACAAACAGTAGCTTTCCTACTGCACCTGAACACACCGAGCATCAACTAGGGCCTCGCACAAGACTTTGAATTATTCAATTCAATTCAATTCAACTTTATTTATAAAGCGCATTTCATGCACAAGGCAGACTCAATGTGCTTCACAACAGGTATAGAAAAAAATCAATTATAAATCACATAGAAAACAAGTGCAAGTAAACAATCATATATAAACAAAAAGAGTGCAAGTGCAAACAATCATATGTCATTTTCAGCACATACACACTTGAAAATGTTAAAATGTTAGGAACATACAGCCTCAAGTTGAATTTACCCGGAATGGTCCTTTAAGTTGGGGGGCTTAGTGCCTTGCTCAATGGCACTTGTTCAGCGATAGATGTTCAGATAATCCCCACAGGCTGACAGCACCCGACACCGAGACCCGTAGTGAACACAACCTTTTCCACTCAGACTGAACACTAAACTCTCACTGTTCACGTTCTCCCACAAACATGTCTACATGATATTTGCATGCAAATGTTATCAAAGCGACAAGAGTCAACTCACAGATCCCAAGTTGTTGTTTTTTTAAAATTTGAAATCAAAAATACGTAAAGGTTTTTGCTGCACCTCCTGCTGCTCGTGGTGGACTGCGGTTGCCTCATGTGTTCATGAGTCGTCTGTGGGTGAACGCCGTCTAAATGTTCTGCTTGGTTCATAATGACTGTACAGTTTAAAGGTGGCTCCATCTCGGCCACTTGTTTCTCTGGTTTCATTTCCGTCTTGCTTGCCGTGGGCTGGGTGCTGCTACAGAAACCAAAATGACAACTTTTATAACTGTTTTTTGTACACAACTCTTTTTGTTTTTCAGATTTTACGTCACATCCCAAATGTTTTTTGTTTTTTTTGTCTCATCTTATATCCGCCAGACACCCAGCCTTAATCTTATCCCTAAAATGTCTCTTGGCAATATTTCTAAAATGTTATTTCATGGTGATTATGATTAGACTTTGTGACTTTTGTTATAACGTCCCATTTTATTCAACAGACTCTGACCTGGACGGGTCAGTTTTGTACCATGTGAGACCAGACAGACAACATGGCTTTACTCGGAAGAGACGTTTTGTAACGCCGTCTCTCCCCCAAAGAATTGCTGTTACACATATATTATATATTATAACCCCAACCCATATTCAAAACGTCAGACTTTTTTGACTTGAATGTGTCATTGGATCCACTGACGATGATTGATAAGGCAGTCTGTAAAACTTTTACAACTAAACTCATGTTGTTTTCATGTGACTGGTGTCCTGACACACGACATCTCGTTTGGATTTGTGAAGTTATTGTAAAACAAAATGCAACCATGGCTGAGGAGACTGTGGCCTGTTGAACATGGTGTGGAGGCTGCAGGCAGGGGGCGCTGTTCCCCCACAGCAACACGCCACAGCTGTCGGACGATAACAACAGCATCAACACAGCTAAGACTGGAGCCTCTGTAATAATAATAATAATAATAATGATGATAATAATAATAATAATCCCAGTCATGGTTTTATTTGTTTACAACCAACATTTGCAAATTTCACAAATATAAATGGATGTTTTTCTTTCTAAATGTTTCTTGTTACTTTGCACAGTCACTCAATTTAAAACAATGGTACCGATCAGTGTCTATTTATGATGTTTAAGGTACATTGTGGTTATCATAGCCCTTTTAGGTAAACAATAGTTTTATTTGCTTGATATTGATTATTTCCCAACATGCATTTCACCCTCGGTTTTTGGTATAATTCATATCTAGGAAATTTGCAATCTGAGGGTGAAGAACTAGTCCAGCAGCTTCACTGAGGACATTTTAAACGGTTGAATTTGGTGCAATAATCTGTTGTATGTATTGTACTGTGGAAACTTTGATACTATCACTTTTTATTCTTGTTGTATTTTGATACTGGTGTACAAGGCCTTTTATCACTTGTTTTGTTGGTGTGTGTCGTGTGAAATAGAGGTAACTGAAACATCACATACCAACCATCCTCCTTTACCAAAGAACATGATGCTATCTGTCCAACTGCAGCCATTTATTATGCTACAGTATTTGATTTCAACACGTATTTCATCAGCTCATAAAATAACCTTGAGATTAAAACTTTTCTGTAATAAAATGTAAATGAAAAAGCGTTGGGACGCCACTGTCCCATAGCAGATAGTAAGATTGTTTGGATTAATACAAAACCTTTAAATAATCGTTGCATCTGAAGCTGTAAACGTGCAGGTTGATGTGTTTCATGGTTCAAATGATTCAAATGACAGTTGTTTTATTTCTTTTTTTTTTGTTTTATTTTTTGCAATACATCCAGGATGTGAACTTAGTTCCTTCTACATTCCTCCTCTTCTATATAATTGGTGTGTTTCCTGTCTCAACTGTTTTGCTTTTCCTTTTGTTTTTCAGCTTCACACATGCTGGTAGGAAGCACTGTGCTCACTTTTTTCACAGCAGATATTCTCACGTGTCACATCAGGAGAAGTGCAGGTGTAAATAATAAAGTGAAACATGGTTTGAATCCATTCTCCTTCTTCTTTTTATCTTCTTCTTCTTCTTCTTCTGTTTCAGGGTCCGGGTGTTGTGCATGCTGCCTCACACTGTCACAACTCACTGGGACACTATTCCTGAACACTTTGAAAATGTATCTGCTGTGGAAAAACTTCACTGTAAAGCTGAAACATGTTTTATTTTATTTATTTTTATTATTATTATTTTCCCTTTTTCTGTTTCTACCGCAGCGTCAACAGTTAGTTGTGTTGTTTGCAGCTGCTCCACAGTTAGAAATCTGCAGAGATCCTCTGTTGTTGAACTGTTAATAGATGAAATAACAAGAAATGCAGAAAAGCCAGGAACATGTTTCAGCTTCAGCTTCAGGCCGGTGAGATAAAACACCAGTTATTAATGTTGGATATGTCTGTTACAGGGATTATATTTAGACTATAACGCCTGCAGCTCATCACACTGATTGTGTTTCTCATCAACTTATTCTAAATGGTTAAAAACCCCAAAGACCCTGAGATGAAGACGGTTTAACGACTGACGTGTTTCACTGTGAAGCTTTGAGTTTCTGGTCTGAAACATTGAGTTCAGTCTGTGGCTGAAAACAGAAAACATGAGGAAGTAAAGGAGGTTTATAGAAGGTGGATTTTGACATTTCTGTCATTTGTAGCCACAATATTTAATGCAGATATTAATGTTTTATTTTTGTCTCACCATCTTCAGCATTAAATTAACATTATGGTCTGTTGTTTGTAGATGATGATTAACAAAAAAAAACCCCTCTCATTCTGAGTGTTTTGGAGAAGATGTGAAGCTCGGTTCTTCCTAAAGTGTGATTGGCGACCGCCTGTAAAGCTTTGTATAATTCACATTTTATTCCTGCATGATTGTTGTGGAACGTTCAAAAGTTGTGTAATAAATCTGAAAGTAAAAACAGAGTTGAAAACTTTTCTTCAACTGTTCTCATCAGTTATTCTGTCAATATTTAGTAAAAAAATTTAAAAAAAAGTTTAATTCCCATCATCATGAGCTCATCTTGGACCCAAACATCTTCAAAAGTGACTGATTGAAAAGAAACATATTCAAACCAGTGATTTTTGTGAGTGATTTATATAAAGAATGAGATGTTTTCACACCTGTTCCCTAAAGTTGTGACCAAGTTATAATACTTCAATACACATTTTAAAAGAAAACAGAGTAAACATGAAATCATCCAAGTTATATTCATAATGATACAAACATCTGGCAGATGATTAATATGATCAATAATCTTTGAGAGACATTTTACACATGCTGATATTTTCCACATCCATAATATAATCCACATGTTCAGTGATGGTAAAGTTTCATTGGACAAAATAATCTGATCCTGAAGTAGAAAATTAAAACATTAGTTTTTTTCAATTCACAAGTTCATTGTGTTGTTGAAACAAACAAAACGAGAGAAAACCCAAGAAACCCCATCAGTGTCTGTATCAGAGCAGACAAACCTACACATACAGTCGACTGCAGCATCATGGATGAATCACACTAAACACTCCTGTTTACTGGAGCTCACACAACTCAACTGAACCTGAATTAATCCAGAGTCCAGGATGTAGAGGCTGAGTGAACCTGGTCTGGACTCTGTGGAGGAGAGTCATGGTTTCAGTGACGCTGTAGAAAGACAGAGTTCCTGCCCTGTGATCCAGGTACACTCCTATTCTGGAGGACTTGGGGCCTGAGACGGAGGAAACATTATTGTTATGTATGAATTGATAACCACCACTGTAGCAGTGTAATGACCAGGATTTGTCATTGTGTCCAAATCCACATTTAGGCCCTGTTCTCTTGATGTTCTTGTAGGAAACTGCTATATAAACTTCACCGCTCCACTTCACCTCCCAGTAACAACGTCCTGTCAGACCCTCTGGACTCAGGACCTGGTAACATCCAGTGAATCTGTCTGGATGACTTGGATATGACTGGTCCTCACTCACCCAAGTTACCTTTCTGTTCCTGTCACTCAATGACAACCATGTGTATGCTGTGTTTGAATCCAAAATGATTTCTTTTGAATATCTCCAGAACTCAGCTCTGGTCTGAGGTTCTCTCTGCAGCTGTAAAACTTCCACTCCAGTAATTTTCCCTGAGACCTTTGACCCCTCCTCATTGAGAACAGCCTGCAGTTTGTCTCTGGCCTCTGACACTGCTGCTGTCACTTCCTTAAAATACGTCTGAGATTGTTGAATGATGCTGAGTAAATCTGTTGCTTCACCCAGACGTGACAGAGAGGGGTAGTTGTTGAGGAAATGGAGGTGGTCCTCTGTGATTGACAGCTGCTCCAGACCAGAGTCTTTCCTCCTCAGCTCAGTGATCTCCTGCTGCAGCTTCTCCTCCAGCTCTTTGACTCCACTCACTTGAGTTTCCTGTTGAGATCTGATCTGCTGCTTCACCTCAGACCTTCTCTTCTCAATGAGTTGGATCAAGTGGGTGAAGGTCTTGTCACTGTTACTAACAGCTTCATCAGCAGAGAGGTTGATGGCCTCCACCTCCTGTTGAAGCACCTTCACATCTTTCTCTCTGTCCTGGATTCTCTGTTGGATCTTTTGACGACTCAGCCCGAGCTCCTTCTGTTTCTCAGCCCTTTCTGCTACAGCTGAGACTGTGTCGTGGCCTTTGTGTTCATCCATGGAGCAGAGATAACAGATACACTGCTGATCAGTGCGGCAGAAAATCTTCATCACCTCATCATGGCGAGGGCAGATGTTCTCCAGAAGTTTAGAAGAGGCTTCGACCAGCGTGTGTTTCTTCAGTGGAGCTACGTCGTAGTGAGGCTGAAGGTGCTGCTCACAGTAAGAGGCCGTACACACCAGACAGGACTTGGAGGCTTTCCGCTTCCTCCCAGTGCAGAAGTCACAGGCCACGTCTCCAGGTCCAGCGTAGGAGTGATCAGCTGAAGCAGCTTTCAGTCCCGTTTTTTTCTTCAGTTCATCAACCAGCTCTGCTAACATGGTGTTTTTCACCAGGGCTGGCCTCGGTTTGAAGCTCTGTCTGCACTGAGGGCAGCTGCATGTCTTCTTCTGATCATCTTCACCCCAGTAGTTTTTAATACAGCTCATACAGTAGCTGTGTCCACAGGGAATAGTCACCGGCTCCTTTAGAAGATCCAGACAGATCGAACAGCTCAGATTTTCCTTCATCCAGCTGAATCATCATTCGCTGCGCCATCTCTCCTCTACAACGTCGTCAGAGTCAATAAGTTTCTGTTTCTGTTTCCAGAGAAAAGCTGTTCTCTGAGCCACACCAGCTCTGACACGTCACTTGTTCCCTCCCCTGTGTAAAGAGGTTGGTCTGTGAGAGGGGAGGGAACAGTGAACAGGCTGAACTCTGATAGCAGGAGGAGGAGGGAGAGGTCGTCAGGCTGGTTTGGGTCAGGAAGAGGAGCAGTGAGTTAGAATATGGTCTCTACACATGGAGCCTGTGTAACTGTCATAAAGCAGCTGCTGATTGACTCAAACTCAGGGATCAGACAGGAAACCAAGTCAAAGTTCAACATCAAAGTCTTTAATGAAGCCTGAGCTCAGACATGTGACGTCAGTAAATAGAAGTCAATAAAAGGAGAGAAACAGGAAACAAATCAAATCATCAACAAGAGGAGAGACAAAGACAACATCTGTTCCTCACTTACTGTAACAAATTCTGATGTGTTTTGTGTTCACATTACATTGGCTTTTTATGTTGTACATACCACTCATATTATTAGCAACATCATTTCAATATAGTGATCAAACATGTTAACAAAAGTTATATCAATTACATCAATAGACAAATGATTAACTACAAAGCAAACAAACAAGTAAATAAAAGTCAATTCAACTTCCAAAGAGTCATCCTAGGTGTTCTTTAATACAAATATAATTACATACATTGATATGGTATAAGTTTGTTGTTCGTCATTTGGTGACAGACTCGTGTCCTGGTCACAGATCAACAAACTGACACACGACATCTCGTTTGGATTTGTGAAGTTATTGTAAAACAAAATGCAACCACGGCTGAGGAGACTGTGGCCTGTTGAACATGGTGTGGAGGCTGCAGGCAGGGGGCGCTGTTCCCCCACAGCAACACGCCACAGCTGTCGGACGATAACAGCAGCAGAGGAGAAGAAAAAAGTAGCACTGACACCATGTTGATCCTCATCAACACAGCTAAGACTGGAGCCTCTGTAATAATAATAATAATGATGATAATAATAATAATAATAATCCCAGTCATGGTTTTATTTGTTTACAACCAACATTTGCAAATTTCACAAATATAAATGGATGTTTTTCTTTCTAAATGTTTCTTGTTACTTTGCACAGTCACTCAATTTAAACAATGGTACCGATCTGTTTCTATTTATGATGTTTAAGGTACATTGTGGTTATCATAGCCCTTTTAGGTAAACAATAGTTTTATTTGCTTGATATTGATTATTTCCCAACATGCATTTCACCCTCGGTTTTTGGTATAATTCATATCTAGGAAATTCGCAATCTGAGGGTGAAGAACTAGTCCAGCAGCTTCACTGAGGACATTTTAAACGGTTGAATTTGGTGCAATAATCTGTTGTATGTATTGTACTGTGGAAACTTTGATACTATCACTTTTTATTCTTGTTGTATTTTGATACTGGTGTACAAGGCCTTTTATCACTTGTTTTGTTGGTGTGTGTCGTGTGAAATAGAGGTAACTGAAACATCACATACCAACCATCCTCCTTTACCAAAGAACATGATGCTATCTGTCCAACTGCAGCCATTTATTATGCTACAGTATTTGATTTCAACACATATTTCATCAGCTCATAAAATAACCTTGAGATTAAAACTTTTCTGTAATAAAATGTAAATGAAAAAGCGTTGGGACGCCACTGTCCCATAGCAGATAGTAAGATTGTTTGGATTAATACAAAACCTTTAAATAATCGTTGCATCTGAAGCTGTAAACGTGCAGGTTGATGTGTTTCATGGTTCAAATGATTCAAATGACAGTTGTTTTATTTCTTTTTTATTTTTTATTTTTTGCAATACATCAAGGATGTGAACTTAGTTCCTTCTACATTCCTCCTCTTCTATATAATTGGTGTGTTTCCTGTCTCAACTGTTTTGCTTTTCCTTTTGTTTTTCAGCTTCACACATGCTGGTAGGAAGCACTGTGCTCACTTTTTTCACAGCAGATATTCTTACGTGTCACATCAGGAGAAGTGCAGGTGTAAATAATAAAGTGAAACATGGTTTGAATCCATTCTCCTTCTTCTTTTTATCTTCTTCTTCTTCTTCTTCTGTTTCAGGGTCCGGGTGTTGTGCATGCTGCCTCACACTGTCACAACTCACTGGGACACTATTCCTGAACACTTTGAAAATGTATCTGCTGTGGAAAAACTTCACTGTAAAGCTGAAACATGTTTTATTTTATTTATTTTTTTATTATTATTTTCCCTTTTTCTGTTTCTACCGCAGCGTCAACAGTTAGTTGTGTTGTTTGCAGCTGCTCCACAGTTAGAAATCTGCAGAGATCCTCTGTTGTTGAACTGTTAATAGATGAAATAACAAGAAATGCAGAAAAGCCAGGAACATGTTTCAGCTTCAGCTTCAGGCCGGTGAGATAAAATACCAGTTATTAATGTTGGATATGTCTGTTACAGGGATTATATTTAGACTATAACGCCTGCAGCTCATCACACTGATTGTGTTTCTCATCAACTTATTCTAAATGGTTAAAAACCCCAAAGACCCTGAGATGAAGACGGTTTAACGACTGACGTGTTTCACTGTGAAGCTTTGAGTTTCTGGTCTGAAACATTGAGTTCAGTCTGTGGCTGAAAACAGAAAACATGAGGAAGTAAAGGAGGTTTATAGAAGGTGGATTTTACTAAAGTCGTCATAAAGTGGTCACGATTTTGACATTTCTGTCATTTGTAGCCACAATATTTCATTTTAAATATTTGTTTTTTTTTACGAGGCACAGATATTAATGTTTTATTTTTGTCTCACCATCTTCAGCATTAAATTAACATTATGGTCTGTTGTTTGTAGATGATGATTAACAAAGAAAACCCTCTCATTCTGAGTGTTTTGGAGAAGATGTGAAGCTCGGTTCTTCCTAAAGTGTGATTGGCGACCGCCTGTAAAGCTTTGTATAATTCACATTTTATTCCTGCATGATTGTTGTGGAACGTTCAAAAGTTGTGTAATAAATCTGAAAGTAAAAACAGACTGTTGAAAACTTTTCTTCAACTGTTCTCATCAGTTATTCTGTCAACATTTAGTAAAAAATAACAAAAAAGTTTAATTTCCATCATCATGAGCTCATCTTGGACCCAAACATCTTCAAAAGTGACTGATGGAAAAGAAACGTATTCAAGCAAATGATTTTTGTGAGTGATTTTTATAAAGAATGAGACGTTTGCTGTTCAAATGGTGACTGTGAAATGATTTATTTATTTGTATAATATTGTACCATAAGTTTTCACACCTTGGTCCCTAAAGTTGTGACCAAGTAACACTTGAATACACACTTTAACAGACAACAGAGTAAACATTAAATCATCCAGATTATATTCATAATGATACAAACATCTGGCAGATGATTAATAAGGTCAATAATCTTTGATAGACATTTTACACATGCTGATATTTTCCACATCCATAATATAATCCACATGTTCAGTGCAATAAACCATGAAATTCCATCGAACAAAATAATCTAATCCCAAAGTCGAAAATTAAAACAGTTTTTTTCAATTCACAAGTTCATTGTGTTGTTGAAACAAACAAAACGAGAGAAAATCTAAGAAAACCCATCAGTGTCTGTATCAGAGCAGACAAACCTACACATACAGTCGACTGCAGCATCATGGATGAATCACACTAAACACTCCTGTTTACTTGAGCTCACACAACTCAGCTGAACCTGAATAAACCCAGAATCCAGGATGTAGAGGCTGAGTGAAGGTGGTCTGGACTCTGTGGAGGAGAGTCATGGTTTCAGAGACGCTGTAGAAAGACAGAGTTCCTGCCCTGTGATCCAGGTACACTCCTATTCTGGAGGACTGAGGGCCTGAGATGGAGGTATCTTTACCGTTATGTCTGAATTTATAACCACCACTGGAGCAGTGTAATGACCAGGATTTGTCATTGTATCCAAATGCAGATTCATACTCTGTCCCTGTTCTCTTGATGTTCTTGTAGGAAACTGCTATAGAAACGCTACCACTCCACTTCACCTCCCAGTAACAACGTCCTGTCAGACCCTCTGGACTCAGGACCTGGCTCCATCCAGTGAATCTGTCTGGATGACTTGGATATGACTGGTTCTCACTCATCTTAGTTACTTTTCTGTTCCTGTCACTCAATGACAAACGTGTGTGTGCTGTGTTTGAATCCAAAATGATTTGTTTTGAAAATCTCAGGAACTCAGCTCTGGTCTGAGGTTCTCTCTGCAGCTGTAAAACTTCCACTCCAGTAATTTTCCCTGAGACCTTTGACCCCTCCTCATTGAGAACAGCCTGCAGTTTGTCTCTGGCCTCTGACACTGCTGCTGTCACTTCCTTAAAATACGTCTGAGATTGTTGAGTGATGCTGAGTAAATCTGTTGCTTCACCCAGACGTGACAGAGAGGGGTAGTTGTTGAGGAAATGGAGGTGGTCCTCTGTGATTGACAGCTGCTCCAGACCAGAGTCTTTCCTCCTCAGCTCAGTGATCTCCTGCTGCAGCTTCTCCTCCAGCTCTTTGACTCCACTCACTTGAGTTTCCTGTTGAGATCTGATCTGCTGCTTCACCTCAGACCTTCCCTTCTCAATGAGTTGGATCAAGTGGGTGAAGGCCTTGTCACTGTTACTAACAGCTTCATCAGCAGAGAGGTTGATGGCCTCCACCTCCTGTTGAAGCACCTTCACATCTTTCTCTCTGTCCTGGATTCTCTGTTGGATCTTTTGACGACTCAGCCCGAGCTCCTTCTGTTTCTCAGCCCTTTCTGCTACAGCTGAGACTGTGTCGTGGCCTTTGTGTTCATCCATGGAGCAGAGAATACAGATACACTGCTGATCAGTGCGGCAGAAAATCTTCATCACCTCATTATGGCGAGGGCAGATGTTCTCCAGAAGTTTAGAAGAGGCTTCGACCAGCGTGTGTTTCTTCAGTGGAGCTACGTCGTAGTGAGGCTGAAGGTGCTGCTCACAGTAAGAGGCCGTACACACCAGACAGGACTTGGAGGCTTTCAGCTTCCTCCCAGTGCAGAAGTCACAGGCCACGTCTCCAGGTCCAGCGTAGGAGTGATCAGCTGGAGCAGCTTTCAGTCCTACGTTCTTCAGTTCCTCCACTAACTCTGCTAACATGGTGTTTTTCACCAGGGCTGGCCTCGGTGTGAAGCTCTGTCTGCACTGAGGGCAGCTGCATGTGTTCTCCTGATCATCTTCACCCCAGTAGTTTTTAATACAGCTCATACAGTAGCTGTGTCCACAGGGAATAGTCACCGGCTCCTTTAGAAGATCCAGACAGATCGAACAGCTCAGTTTTCCTTCATCCAGCTGAATCATTCGCTGCGCCATCTCTCCTCTACAACCGTCGTCAGAGTCAATAAGTTTCTGTTTCTGTTTCCAGAGAAAAGCTGTTCTCTGAGCCACACCAGCTCTGACACGTCACTTGTTCCCTCCCCTGTGTAAAGAGGTTGGTCTGTGAGAGGGGAGGGAACAGTGAACAGGCTGAACTCTGATAGCAGGAGGAGGAGGGAGAGGTCGTCAGGCTGGTTTGTGTCAGGAAGAGGAGCAGTGAGTTAGAATATGGTCTCTACACATGGAGCCTGTGTAACTGTCATAAAGCAGCTGCTGATTGACTCAAACTCAGGGATCAGACAGGAAACCAAGTCAAAGTTCAACATCAAAGTCTTTAATGAAGCCTGAGCTCAGACATGTGACGTCAGTGAAGTAAATAAAACAGGTGAGGAGCAGGAAACAGGAAACAAATCAAATCATCACATAACAAGAGGAGAGACAAAGACACCAGTGAAACACCATGAGACACTAGTCCTCATACCAGTTATTAATGTTGGATATGTCTGTTACAGGGATTATATTTAGACTATAACGTCCGCAGCTCATCACACTGATTGTTTTTCTCTTCAACTTATTCTAAATGGTTAAAAACCTCAAAGACCCTGAGATGAAGACGGTGTAACGACTGACGTGTTTCACTGTGAAGCTTTGAGTTTCTGGTCTGAAACATTGAGTTCAATCTGTGGCTAAAAACAGAAAACATGAGGAACTAGAAACAGCATTTCCTGCAGAAAATGCGTGTGGAAGCTGAAAGCCATTGCTGAATAAGTTGACATAGACATGCAAGTAACATGTCCAAGGGAGGATTTGAACCCATGACCTTGTGAGTGATAGTCTGAGACACTAACCACATGGCTACAGAGGACCTGACTTGTACCCAGCTTTATACTGTCAAGATTCAAAGACTGTCCAATGACAGCTGAATAGTTTGAATGAAAAGTCAAGATACTATGTGACATAACAGAGACTTTGCATCTAGTTAGATGGAAAGAAAGCAAGAAAGCTTGAAACAACATGACAGAGGCTGGTTTCGAAACCACAACCTCCTGATCTCCAACCATTTACTCTACCACTCCGCCACAGAGAGCACACTAATACCTATTGTCATCTATTCTAATGTGATCATATTTGGCAAACTTTGGTTGGAGTAATCAGTGTGATAACAAACACCTGTAACTAATTGAAGGCGGTGGAGGGGAGCTTAATTCTGCCGGTCACAGGGGGCAGTGCAGGACAAGAAATGATGGATAAGAATAATTTAAGTGCAGGTGTAAATAATAAAGTGAAACATGGTTTGAATCCATTCTCCTTCTTCTTTTTATCTTCTTCTTCTTCTTCTTCTTCTGTTTCAGGGTCCGGGTGTTGTGCATGCTGCCTCACACTGTCACAACTCACTGGGACACTATTCCTGAACACTTTGAAAATGTATCTGCTGTGGAAAAACTTCACTGTAAAGCTGAAACATGTTTTATTTTATTTATTTTATTATTATTATTTCCCCTCCTTTCTGTTTCTACCGCAGCGTCAACAGTTAGTTGTGTTGTTTGCAGCTGCTCCACAGTTAGAAATCTGCAGAGATCCTCTGTTGTTGAACTGTTAATAGATGAAATAACAAGAAATGCAGAAAAGCCAGGAACATGTTTCAGCTTCAGCTTCAGGCCGGTGAGATAAAACACCAGTTATTAATGTTGGATATGTCTGTTACAGGGATTATATTTAGACTATAACGCCTGCAGCTCATCACACTGATTGTGTTTCTCATCAACTTATTCTAAATGGTTAAAAACCCCAAAGACCCTGAGATGAAGACGGTTTAACGACTGACGTGTTTCACTGTGAAGCTTTGAGTTTCTGGTCTGAAACATTGAGTTCAGTCTGTGGCTGAAAACAGAAAACATGAGGAAGTAAAGGAGGTTTATAGAAGGAGGATTTTACTAAAGTCGTCATAAAGTGGTTACGATTTTGACATTTCTGTCATTTGTAGCCACAATATTTACATTTTTTTGTCTTTTTTTTTAAACAAGGCACAGATATTAATGTTTTATTTTTGTCTCACCATCTTCAGCATTAAATTAACATTATGGTCTGTTGTTTGTAGATGATGATTAACAAAAAAACCCCCCTCTCATTCTGAGTGTTTTGGAGAAAATGTGAAGCTCGGTTCTTCCTAAAGTGTGATTGGCGACCGCCTGTAAAGCTTTGTATAATTCACATTTTATTCCTGCATGATTGTTGTGGAACGTTCAAAAGTTGTGTAATAAATCTGAAAGTTAAAACAGAGTTGAAAACTTTTCTTCAACTGTTCTCGTCAGTTATTCTGTCAACATTTAGTAAAAAAAAAAAAAAAAGTTTAATTTCCATCATCATGAGCTCATCTTGGACCCAAATATCTTCAGAAACGTATTCAAGCAAATGATTTTCGAGTGATTTTTATAAAGAATGAGACGTTATCTGTTCAAATGGTGACTGTGAAATTATTTATTTATTTATATTATGGTGTACAATAAGTTTTCACACCTGTTCCCTAAGGTTGTGACCAAGTAACAACACTTCAATACACACTTTAAAAGAAAGCAGAGTAAACATTAAATCATCCAAGTTCTATTCATAATGATACAAACATCTGGCAGGTGATTAATGTGATCAATAATCTTTGAGAGACATTTTACACATGCTGATACTTTCCACATCCATAATATAATTCACATGTTAAGTGCAAGTAACAATAAAGTTTCATCGAGCAAAATAATCTAATCCTGAAGTGAAAATTAAAACAAGTTAAAAAAGTTTATTGTGTTGACTGCAGCATCATGGATGAATCACACTAAACACTCCTGTTTACTGGAGCTCACACAACTCAGCTGAACCTGAAACCCAGAGTCCAGGATGTAGAGGCTGAGTGAAGGTGGTCTGGACTCTGTGGAGGAGAGTCATGGTTTCAGTGACGCTGTAGAAAGACAGAGTTCCTGCCCTGTGATCCAGGTACACTCCTATTCTGGAGGACTGAGGACCTGAGATGGATGTACCTTTATTGTTATGTCTGAATTCATAACTACTACTGTAGCAGTATAATGCCCAGGATTTGTCATTGTATCCAAATCCACATTCAGACCCTGTTCTCTTGATGTTCTTGTAGGAAACTGCTATTAAAACGTTACCACTCCACTTCACCTCCCAGTAACAACGTCCTGTCAGACCCTCTGTACTCAGGACCTGCTCCCATTTAGTGAATCTGTCTGGATGACTTGGATATGACTGGTCCTCATTCATCTTAGTTACTTTTCTGTTCCTGTCACTCAGTAACAAACATCTGTTTGCTGTGTTTGAATCCAAAATGATTTGTTTTGAATATCTCCAGAACTCAGCTCTGGTCTGAGGTTCTCTCTGCAGCTGTAAAACTTCCACTCCAGTAATTTTCCCTGAGACCTTTGACCCCTCCTCATTGAGAACAGCCTGCAGTTTCTCTCCGGCCTCTGACACTGCTGCTGTCACTTCCTTAAAATACGTCTGAGATTGTTGAGTGATGCTGAGTAAATCTGTTGCTTCACCCAGACGTGACAGAGAGGGGTAGTTGTTGAGGAAATGGAGGTGGTCCTCTGTGATTGACAGCTGCTCCAGACCAGAGTCTTTCCTCCTCAGCTCAGTGATCTCCTGCTGCAGCTTCTCCTCCAGCTCTTTGACTCCACTCACTTGAGTTTCCTGTTGAGATCTGATCTGCTGCTTCACCTCAGACCTTCTCTTCTCAATGAGTTGGATCAAGTGGGTGAAGGTCTTGTCACTGTTACTAACAGCTTCATCAGCAGAGAGGTTGATGGCCTCCACCTCCTGTTGAAGCACCTTCACATCTTTCTCTCTGTCCTGGATTCTCTGTTGGATGTTTTGACGACTCAGCCCGAGCTCCTTCTGTTTCTCAGCCCTTTCTGCTACAGCTGAGACTTTGTCGTGGCCTTTGTGTTCATCCATGGAGCAGAGATAACAGATACACTGCTGATCAGTGCGGCAGAAGATCTTCATCACCTCATCATGGCGAGGACAGATGTTCTCCAGAAGTTTAGAAGAGGCTTCCACCAGCGTGTGTTTCTTCAGTGGAGCTACGTCGTAGTGAGGCTGAAGGTGCTGCTCACAGTAAGAGGCCGTACACATCAGACAGGACTTGGAGGCTTTCAGCTTCCTCCCAGTGCAGAAGTCACAGGCCACGTCTCCAGGTCCAGCGTAGGAGTGATCAGCTGGAGCAGCTTTCAGTCCTACCTTCTTCAGTTCCTCCACTAACTCTGCTAACATGGTGTTTTTCACCAGGGCTGGCCTCGGTGTGAAGCTCTGTCTGCACTGAGGGCAGCTGCATGTCTTCTCCTGATCATCTTCACCCCAGTAGTTTTTAATACAGCTCATACAGTAGCTGTGTCCACAGGGAATAGTCACCGGCTCCTTTAGAAGATCCAGACAGATCGAACAGCTCAGTTTTCCCTCATCCAGCTGAATCATTCGCTGCGCCATCTCTCCTCTACAACCGTCAATAAGTTTCTGTTTCTGTTTCCAGAGAAAAGCTGTTCTCTGAGCCACACCAGCTCTGACACGTCACTTGTTCCCTCCCCTGTGTAAAGAGGTTGGTCTGTGAGAGGGGAGGGAACAGTGAACAGGCTGAACTCTGATAGCAGGAGGAGGAGGGAGAGGTGGTCAGGCTGGTTTGTGTCAGGAAGAGGAGCAGTGAGTTAGAATATGGTCTCTACACATGGAGGCTGTGTAACTGTCGTAAAGCAGCTGCTGATTGACTCAAACTCAGGGATCAGACAGGAAACCAAGTGAAAGGTCAACATCAAAGTCTTTAATGAAGCCTGAGCTCAGACATGTGACGTCAGTGAAGTAAATAAAACAGGTGAGGCGCAGAAAACAGGAAACAGATCAAATCATCAACAAGAGGAGAGACAAAGACACCAGTGAGACACTAGTCCTCATACCAGTTATTAATGTTGGATATGTCTGTTACAGGGATTATATTTAGACTATAACGCCTGCAGCTCATCACACTGATTGTGTTTCTCTTCAACTTATTCTAAATGGTTAAAAACCTCAAAGACCCTGAGATGAAGACGGTTTAACGACTGACGTGTTTCACTGTGAAGCTTTGAGTTTCTGGTCTGAAACACTGAGTTCAATCTGTGGCTAAAAACATAAAACATGAGGAACTAGAAACAGCATTTCCTGCAGAAAATGCATGTGGAAGCTGATAGCCATTGCTGAATAAGTTGACATAGACATGCAAGTAACATGTCCAAGGGAGGACTTGAACCCGTGACCTTGTGAGTGATAGTCTGAGACACTTACCACATGGCTACAGAGAACCTGACTTGTCCTCGGCTTTATACTGTCAAGATTCAAAGACTGTCCAATGACAGCTGAATAGTTTGAATGGAAAGTCAAGATACTTTGTGACATAACAGAGACTTTGCATCTAGTTAGATGGAAAGAAAGCAAGAAAGCTTGAAACAACATGACAGAGGCTGGTTTTGAAACCACAATCTCCTGATCTCCAACCATTTACTCTACCACTCCGCCACAGAGAGCACACTGATACCTGTCGTCACTTATTCTAATGTGATCATATTTGGCAAACTTTGGTTGGAGTAATCAGTGTGATAACAAACACCTGTAACTAATTGAAGGCGGGGGAGGGGAGGTTAATTCTGCCGGTCACAGGGGGCAGTGCAGGACAAGAAATGATGGATAAGAAAAATTTAAGTGCAGGTGTAAATAATAAAGTGAAACATGGTTTGAATCCATTCTCCTTCTTCTTCTTCTTCTTCTTCTGTTTCAGGGTCCGGGTGTTGTGCATGCTGCCTCACACTGTCACAACTCACTGGGACACTATTCCTGAACACTTTGAAAATGTATCTGCTGTGGAAAAACTTCACTGTAAAGCTGAAACATGTTTTATTTTATTTATTTTTTTATTATTATTGTCCCTTTTTCTGTTTCTACCGCAGCGTCAACAGTTAGTTGTGTTGTTTGCAGCTGCTCCACAGTTAGAAATCTGCAGAGATCCTCTGTTGTTGAACTGTTAATAGATGAAATAACAAGAAATGCAGAAAAGCCAGGAACATGTTTCAGCTTCAGCTTCAGGCCGGTGAGATAAAACACCAGTTATTAATGTTGGATATGTCTGTTACAGGGATTATATTTAGACTCTAACGCCTGCAGCTCATCACACTGATTGTGTTTCTCTTCAACTTATTCTAAATGGTTAAAAACCTCAAAGACCCTGAGATGAAGACGGTTTAACGACTGACGTGTTTCACTGTGAAGCTTCGAGTTTCTGGTCTGAAACATTGAGTTCAGTCTGGCTGAAAACAGAAAACATGAGGAAGTAAAGGAGGTTTATAGAAGGTATTAATGCAGATATTAATGTTTTACTTTTGTCTCACCATCTTCAGCATTAAATTAACATTATGGTCTGTTGTTTGTAGATGATGATTAACAAAAAAACCCCTCTCATTCTGAGTGTTTTGGAGAAGATGTGAAGCTCGGTTCTTCCTAAAGTGTGATTGGCGACCGCCTGTAAAGCTTTGTATAATTCACATTTTATTCCTGCATGATTGTTGTGGAACGTTGAAAAGTTGTGTAATAAATCTGAAAGTAAAAACAGAGTTGAAAACTTTTCTTCAACTGTTCTCATCAGTTATTCTGTCAACATTTAGAATTTTTTTTTAAAAAAGTTTAATTTCCATCATCATGAGCTCATCTTGGACCCAAACATCTTCAAAGTGACTGATGGAAAAGAAACGTATTAAAACAAATGATTTTCGAGTGATTTTTATAAAGAATGAGACGTTTTCTGTTCAAATGGTGACTGTGAAATGATTTATTTGTATAATATTGTACCATAAGTTTTCACACCTAAAGTTGTGACCAAGTAACAACACTTCAATACACACCTTAAAAGAAAAGAGAGTAAACATTAAATCATCCAGGTTATATTTATAATGATACAAACATCTGGCAGATGATTAATATGATCAATAATCTTTGATAGACATTTTACACATGCTGATATTTTCCACAACCATAATATAATCCACATGTTCAGCGCAATAAACCATGAAATTTCATCAGACAAAATAATCTAATCCCAAAGTAGAAAATTAAAACATTAGTTTTTTTTCTCCATTCACAAGTTCATTGTGTTGTTGAAACAAACAAAACGAGAGAAAACCCAAGAAAACCCATCAGTGTCTGTATCAGAGCAGACAAACCTACACATACAGTCGACTGCAGCATCATGGATGAATCACACTAAACACTCCTGTTTACTTGAGCTCACACAACTCAGCTGAACCTGAATCAATCCAGAATCCAGGATGTAGAGGCTGAGTGAAGGTGGTCTGGACTCTGTGGAGGAGAGTCATGGTTTCAGTGACGCTGTAGAAAGACAGAGTTCCTGCCCTGTGATCCAGGTACACTCCTATTCTGGAGGACCGAGGGCCTGAGACGGAGGTATCATTACCGTTATGTATGAATTGATAACCACCACTGGAGCAGCGTAATGACCAGGATTTGTCATTGTGTCCCAATCCACATTCATTCCCTGTCCCTGTTCTCTTGATGTTCTTGTAGGAAACTGCTATATAGACGTAACCACTCCACTTCACCTCCCAGTAACAACGTCCTGTCAGACCCTCTGTACTCAGGACCTGGTCCCATTTAGTGAATCTGTCTGGATGACTTGGATATGACTGGTCCTCACTCACCCAAGTTACCTTTCTGTTCCTGTCACTCAATAACAAACATCTGTGTGCTGTGTTTGAATCCAAAATGATTTGTTTTGAATATCTCCAGAACTCAGCTCTGGTCTGAGGTTCTCTCTGCAGCTGTAAAACTTCCACTCCAGTAATTTTCCCTGCGACCTTTGACCCCCCCTCATTGAGAACAGCCTGCAGTTTGTCTCTGGCCTCTGACACTGCTGCTGTCACTTCCTTAAAATACGTCTGAGATTGTTGAGTGATGCTGAGTAAATCTGTTTCTTCACCCAGACGTGACAGAGAGGGGTAGTTGTTGAGGAAATGGAGGTGGTCCTCTGTGATTGACAGCTGCTCCAGATCAGAGTCTTTCCTCCTCAGCTCAGTGATCTCCTGCTGCAGCTTCTCCTCCAGCTCTTTGACTCCACTCACTTGAGTTTCCTGTTGAGATCTGATCTGCTGCTTCACCTCAGACCTTCTCTTCTCAATGAGTTGGATCAAGTGGGTGAAGGTCTTGTCACTGTTACTAACAGCTTCATCAGCAGAGAGGTTGATGGCCTCCACCTCCTGTTGAAGCACCTTCACATCTTTCTCTCTGTCCTGGATTCTCTGTTGGATCTTTTGACGACTCAGCCCGAGCTCCTTCTGTTTCTCAGCCCTTTCTGCTACAGCTGAGACTGTGTCGTGGCCTTTGTGTTCATCCATGGAGCAGAGATAACAGATACACTGCTGATCAGAGCGGCAGAAAATCTTCATCACCTCATTATGGCGAGGGCAGATGTTCTCCAGAAGTTTAGAAGAGGCTTCGACCAGCATGTGTTTCTTCAGTGGAGCTACGTCGTAGTGAGGCTGAAGGTGCTGCTCACAGTAAGAGGCCGTACACATGAGACAGGACTTGGAGGCTTTCAGCTTCCTCCCAGTGCAGAAGTCACAGGCCACGTCTCCAGGTCCAGCGTAGGAGTGATCAGCTGGAGCAGCTTTCAGTCCTACGTTCTTCAGTTCCTCCACTAACTCTGCTAACATGGTGTTTTTCACCAGGGCTGGCCTCGGTGTGAAGCTCCGTCTGCACTGAGGGCAGCTGCATGTCTTCGTCTGATCATCTTCACCCCAGTAGGTTTTAATACAGCTCATACAGTAGCTGTGTCCACAGGGAATAGCCACCGGCTCCTTTAGAAGATCCAGACAGATTGAGCAGCTCCATTTTTCTTGATCCTGAATCATTTGCTGCGCCATCTCTCCTCTACAACCGTCGTCAAAGTCAATAAGTTTCTCTCTCGTTTCCCCAGAAAAGCTGTTCTCGAAGCCACACCAGCTCTGACACGTCACCTGTTTCCAGTTACAAGGTTCAAGGTTAATTTATTGACATTCATAAACATGCTCTGATAAGACAATGAAATTTGTTACATAGGTCAAAGTAGTGCAATATAGTGACTGTAAAAAGAGGAGCAGTGAGTTAGAATATGGTCTCTACACATGGAGCCTGTGTAACTGTCATAAAGCAGCTGCTGATTGACTCAAACTCAGGGATCAGACAGGAAACCAAGTCAAAGGTCAAAATCAAAGTCTGAAGCCTCAGACATGTGACGTCAGTGAAGTAAATAAAACAGGTGAGGAGCAGCAAACAGGAAACAAATCAAATCATCAACAAGAGGAGAGACAGGGGCGGTGCGTGGCGCAGTGGTTAAGGCAGCCGCCCCATATATATGCAGACGCAGGCGTCCCCGGTTCGCGTCCCGCATCGGGCAGACCTTTCCTGCATGTCATTCCCCTCTCTCTGCCTCCCCCTTTCCTGTCTATCTCTACTAATCAATCAAATAAAGGCATAAAACGCCAAAAAAAATATACTTTAAAAAAAAAAAACAAGAGGAGAGACAAAGACAACATGTTCCTCAATAAACTAATTCTGATGGCTATAGTTTCAATATGTCATATTATTAGCAACATCATTTCAATATAGTGATCAAACATGTTAACAAAATGTTATATCAATTACATCAATAGACATATGATTAACTACAAAGCAAACAAACAAGCAAATAAAAGTCAGTTCAACTTCCAAAGAGTCATCCTAGGTGTTCTTTAATACAAATATAATTACATACATTGATATAAGTTTGTTGTTCGTCATTTGGTGACAGACTGGTGTCCTGGTCACAGATCGACAAACTGACACACGACATCTCGTTTGGATTTGTGAAGTTATTGTAAAACAAAATGCAACCATGGCTGAGGAGACTGTGGCCTGTTGAACATGGTGTGGAGGCTGCAGGCAGGGGGCGCTGTTCCCCCACAGCAACACGCCACAGCTGTCGGACGATAACAGCAGCAGAGGAGAAGAAAAAAGTAGCACTGACACCATGTTGATCCTCATCAACACAGCTAAGACTGGAGCCTCTGTAATAATAATAATAATAATAATGATAATAATAATAATAATAATCCCAGTCATGGTTTTATTTGTTTACAACCAACATTTGCAAATTTCACAAATATAAATGGATGTTTTTCTTTCTAAATGTTTCTTGTTACTTTGCACAGTCACTCAATTTAAACAATGGTACCGATCTGTTTCTATTTATGATGTTTAAGGTACATTGTGGTTATCATAGCCCTTTTAAGCAAACAATAGTTTTATTTGCTTGATATTGATTATTTCCCAACATGCATTTCACCCTCGGTTTTTGGTATAATTTGTATCTAATCTGAGGGTGAAGAACTAGTCCAGCAGCTTCACTGAGGACATTTTAAACGGTTGAATTTGGTGCAATAATCTGTTGTATGTATTGTACTGTGGAAACTTTGATACTATCACTTTTTATTCTTGTTGTATTTTGATACTGGTGTACAAGGCCTTTTATCACTTGTTTTGTTGGTGTGTGTCGTGTGAAATAGAGGTAACTGAAACATCACATACCAACCATCCTCCTTTACCAAAGAACATGATGCTATCTGTCCAACTGCAGCCATTTATTATGCTACAGTATTTGATTTCAACACATATTTCATCAGCTCATAAAATAACCTTGAGATTAAAACTTTTCTGTAATAAAATGTCAATGAAAAAGCGTTGGGACGCCACTGTCCCATAGCAGATAGTAAGATTGTTTGGATTAATACAAAACCTTTAAATAATCGTTGCATCTGAAGCTGTAAACGTGCAGGTTGATGTGTTTCATGGTTCAAATGATTCAAACGACAGTTGTTTTATTTTTATTTTGTTTTATTTTTTGCAATACATCCAGGATGTGAACTTATTTCCTTCTACATTCCTCCTCTTATATATAATTGGTGTGTTTCCTGTCTCAACTGTTTTGTTTTTCAGCTTCACACATGCTGGTAGGAAGCACTGTGCTCACTTTTTTCACAGCAGATATTCTCACGTGTCACATCAGGAGAAGTGCAGGTGTAAATAATAAAGTGAAACATGGTTTGAATCCATTCTCCTTCTTCTTTTTATCTTCTTCTTCTTCTTCTTCTGTTTCAGGGTCCGGGTGTTGTGCATGCTGCCTCACACTGTCACAACTCACTGGGACACTATTCCTGAACACTTTGAAAATGTATCTGCTGTGGAAAAACTTCACTGTAAAGCTGAAACATCTTTTATTTTATTTATTTTTTAATTATTATTTTCCCTTTTTCTGTTTATACCGCAGTTAGTTGTGTTGTTTGCAGCTGCTCCACAGTTAGAAATCTGCAGAGATCCTCTGTTGTTGAACTGTTAATAGATGAAATAAGAAGAAATGCAGAAAAGCCAGGAACATGTTTCAGCTTCAGCTTCAGGCCGGTGAGATAAAACACCAGTCATTAATGTTGGATATGTCTGTTGCAGGGATTATATTTAGACTATAACGCCTGCAGCTCATCACACTGATTGTGTTTCTCATCAACTTATTCTAAATGGTTAAAAACCCCAAAGACCCTGAGATGAAGACGGTTTAACGACTGACGTGTTTCACTGTGAAGCTTTGAGTTTCTGGTCTGAAACATTGAGTTCAGTCTGTGGCTAAAAACAGAAAACATGAGGAATTAAAGGAGGTTTATAGAAGGTGGATTTTACTAAAGTCGTCATAAAGTGGTTACGATTTTGACATTTCTGTCATTTGTAGCCACAATATTTCATTTTAAATATTTGTTATTTTAAACAAGGTACAGATATTAATGTTTTATTTTTGTCTCACCATCTTCAGCATTAAATTAACATTATGGTCTGTTGTTTGTAGATGATGATTAACAAAGAAAAAAATCCTCTCATTCTGAGTGTTTTGGAGAAGATGTGAAGCTCGGTTCTTCCTAAAGTGTGATTGGCGACCGCCTGTAAAGCTTTGTATAATTCACATTTTATTCCTGCATGATTGTTGTGGAACGTTCAAAAGTTGTGTAATAAATCTGAAAGTAAAAACAGACTGTTGAAAACTTTTCTTCAACTGTTCTCATCAGTTATTCTGTCAACATGTAGTGAAAAAAAAAGCTAAATTTCCATCATCATGAGCTCATCTTGGACCCAAACATCTTCAAAAGTGACTGATGGAAAAGAAACGTATTAAAGCAAATGATTTTTGAGTGATTTTTATAAAGAATGAGACGTTTGCTGTTCAAATGGTGACTGAGATGATTTATTTATTTGTATAATATTGTACAATAAGTTTTCACACCTGTTCCCTAAAGTTGTGACCAAGTAACAACACTTCAATACACACTTTAAAAGAAAAGAGAGTAAACATTAAATCATCCAAGTTATATTCATAATGATACAAACATCTGGCAGATGATTAATATGATCAATAATCTTTGATAGACATTTTACACATGCTGATATTTTCCACATCCATAATATAATCCACATGTTCAGTGCAATAAACCATGAAGTTTCATCGAACAAAATAATCTGATCCCAAAGTAGAAAATTAAAACATTAGTTTTTTTCAATTCACAAGTTCATTGTGTTGTTGAAACAAACAAAATGAGAGAAAACCCAAGAAAACCCACCAGTGTCTGTATCAGAGCAGACAAACCTACACATACAGTCGACTGCAGCATCATGGATGAATCACACTAAACACTCCTGTTTACTGGAGCTCACACAACTCAGCTGAACCTGAATAAACCCTGAGTCCAGGATGTAGAGGCTGAGTGAAGGTGGTCTGGACTCTGTGGAGGAGAGTCATGGTTTCAGTGACGCTGTAGAAAGACAGAGTTCCTGCCCTGTGATCCAGGTACACTCCTATTCTGGAGGACTGAGGGCCTGAGACGGAGGTAGAATTACCTTTATGTCTGAATATATAACCACCACTGTGGCAGCGTAATGACCAGGATTTGTCATTGTATCCAAATCCACATTCACACCCTGTCCCTGTTCTCTTGATGTTCTTGTAGGAAACTGCTATATAAACGATACCACTCCACTTCACCTCCCAGTAACAACGTCCTGTCAGACCCTCTGGACTCAGGACCTGCTCCCATCCAGTGAATCTGTCTGGATGACTTGGATGTGACTGGTCCTCACTCATCAATGTTACTTTTCTGTTCCCGTCACTCAGTAACAAATGTGTGTTTGCTGTGTTTGAATCCAAAATGATTTGTTTTGAATATCTCCAGAACTCAGCTCTGGTCTGAGGTTCTCTCTGCAGCTGTAAAACTTCCACTCCAGTAATTTTCCCTGAGACCTTTGACCCCTCCTCATTGAGAACAGCCTGCAGTTTGTCTCTGGCCTCTGACACTGCTGCTGTCACTTCCTTAAAATACGTCTGAGATCGTTGAGTGATGCTGAGTAAATCTGTTGCATCACCCAGACGTGACAGAGAGGGGTAGTTGTTGAGGAAATGGAGGTGGTCCTCTGTGATTGACAGCTGCTCCAGACCAGAGTCTTTCCTCCTCAGCTCAGTGATCTCCTGCTGCAGCTTCTCCTCCAGCTCTTTGACTCCACTCACTTGAGTTTCCTGTTGAGATCTGATCTGCTGCTTCACCTCAGACCTTCTCTTCTCAATGAGTTGGATCAAGTGGGTGAAGGTCTTGTCACTGTTACTAACAGCTTCATCAGCAGAGAGGTTGATGGCCTCCACCTCCTGTTGAAGCACCTTCACATCTTTCTCTCTGTCCTGGATTCTCTGTTGGATCTTTTGACGACTCAGCCCGAGCTCCTTCTGTTTCTCAGCCCTTTCTGCTACAGCTGAGACTGTGGTGTGGCCTTTGTGTTCATCCATGGAGCAGAGAATACAGATACACTGCTGATCAGTGCGGCAGAAAATCTTCATCACCTCATTATGGAGAGGGCAGATGTTCTCCAGAAGTTTAGAAGAGGCTTCCACCAGCGTGTGTTTCTTCAGTGGAGCTACGTCGTAGTGAGGCTGAAGGTGCTGCTCACAGTAAGAGGCCGTACACACCAGACAGGACTTGGAGGCTTTCAGCTTCCTCCCAGTGCAGAAGTCACAGGCCACGTCTCCAGGTCCAGCGTAGGAGTGATCAGCTGGAGCAGCTTTCAGTCCTACGTTCTTCAGTTCCTCCACTAACTCTGCTACCAGGGTGTTTTTCACCAGGGCTGGCCTCGGTGTGAAGCTCTGTCTGCACTGAGGGCAGCTGCATGTGTTCTCCTGATCATCTTCACCCCAGTAGTTTTTAATACAGCTCATACAGTAGCTGTGTCCACAGGGAATAGTCACCGGCTCCTTTAGAAGATCCAGACAGATCGAACAGCTCAGTTTTCCTTCATCCAGCTGAATCGTTCGCTGCGCCATCTCTCCTCTACAACCTGTCGTCAAAGTCAATAAGTTTCTCTCTCGTTTCCCCAGACAAGCTGTTCTCTGAGCCACACCTGACACGTCACCTGTTTCCAGTTACAAGGTTCAAGGTTCATTTATTGACATTCATAAACAGGCTCTGATAAGACAATGAAATTTGTTACTTAGGTCAAAGTAGTGCAATATAGTGACTGTAAAAAGAGGAGCAGTGAGTTAGAATATGGTCTCTAAATAATGGAGCCTGTGTAACTGTCATAAAGCAGCTGCTGATTGACTCAAACTCAGGGATCAGACAGGAAACCAAGTCAAAGTTCAGAATAAAAGTCTTTAATGAAGCCTGAGCTCAGACACGTGACGTCAGTGAAGTAAATAAAACAGGTGAGGAGCAGGAAACAGGAAACAAATCAAATCATCAACAAGAGGAGAGACAAAGACAACATCTCACTAAACTAATTCTGATGCGTTTTGTGTTCTCATTATATCGGCTATAGTTTCAATATGTTGTACATACCAATCATATTATTAGCAACATCATTTCAATATAGTGATCAAACATGTTAACAAAATGTTATATCAATTACATCAATAGACATATGATTAACTACAAAGCAAATAAACAAGCAAATAAAAGTCAAATTCAACTTCCAAAGAGTCATCCTAGGTGTTCTTTAATACAAATGTAATTACATACATTGATATGGTATAAGTTTGTTGTTCGTCATTTGGTGACAGACTGGTGTCCTGTTCACAGATCGACAAACTGACACACGACATCACGTTTGGATTTGTTAAGTTATTGTAAAACAAAATGCAACCATGGCTGAGGAGACTGCGGCCTGTTGAACATGGTGTGGAGGCTGCAGGCAGGGGGCGCTGTTCCCCCACAGCAACACGCCCCAGCTGTCGGACGATAACAGCAGCAGAGGAGAAGAAAAAAGTAGCACTGACACCATGTTGATCCTCATCAACACAGCTAAGACTGGAGCCTCTGTAATAATAATAATAATGATGATAATAATAATAATAATAATAATAATAATAATAATAATAATAATAATAATAATAATCCCAGTCATGGTTTTATTTGTTTACAACCGACATTTGCAAATTTCACAAATATAAATGGATGTTTTTCTTTCTAAATGTTTCTTGTTACTTTGCACAGTCACTCAATTTCAACAATGGTACCGATCTGTTTCTATTTATGATGTTTAAGGTACATTGTGGTTATCATAGCCCTTTTAAGCAAACAATAGTTTTATTTGCTTGATATTGATTATTTCCCAACATGCATTTCACCCTCGGTTTTTGGTATAATTCGTATCTAATCTGAGGGTGAAGAACTAGTCCAGCAGCTTCACTGAGGACATTTTAAACGGTTGAATTTGGTGCAATAATCTGTTGTATGTATTGTACTGTGGAAACTTTGATACTATCACTTTTTATTCTTGTTGTATTTTGATACTGGTGTACAAGGCCTTTTATCACTTGTTTTGTTGGTGTGTGTCGTGTGAAATAGAGGTAACTGAAACATCACATACCAACCATCCTCCTTTACCAAAGAACATGATGCTATCTGTCCAACTGCAGCCATTTATTATGCTACAGTATTTGATTTCAACACATATTTCATCAGCTCATAAAATAACTTTTCTGTAATAAAATGTAAATGAAAAAGCGTCGGGACGCCACTGTCCCATAGCAGATAGTAAGATTGTTTGGATTAATACAAAACCTTTAAATAATCGTTGCATCTGAAGCTGTAAACGTGCAGGTTGATGTGTTTCATGGTTCAAATGATTCAAACGACAGTTGTTTTATTTCTTTTTTTTGTTTTATTTTTTGCAATACATCCAGGATGTGAACTTAGTTCCTTCTACATTCCTCCTCTTATATATAATTGGTGTGTTTCCTGTCTCAACTGTTTTGCTTTTCCTTTTGTTCTTCAGCTTCACACATGCTGGTAGGAAGCACTGTGCTCACTTTTTTCACAGCAGATATTCTCACGTGTCACATCAGGAGAAGTGCAGGTGTAAATAATAAAGTGAAACATGGTTTGAATCCATTCTCCTTCTTCTTTTTATCTTCTTCTTCTTCTTCTTCTGTTTCAGGGTCCGGGTGTTGTGCATGCTGCCTCACACTGTCACAACTCACTGGGACACTATTCCTGAACACTTTGAAAATGTATCTGCTGTGGAAAAACTTCACTGTAAAGCTGAAACATTTTATTTATTTTTTTATTATTATTTTCCCTTTTTCTGTTTCTACCGCAGCGTCAACAGTTAGTTATGTTGTTTGCAGCTGCTCCACAGTTAGAAATCTGCAGAGATCCTCTGTTGTTGAACTGTTAATAGATGAAATAACAAGAAATGCAGAAAAGCCAGGAACATGTTTCAACTTCAGCTTCAGGCCGGTGAGATAAAACACCAGTTATTAATGTTGGATATGTCTGTTACAGGGATTATATTTAGACTATAACGCCTGCAGCTCATCACACTGATTGTGTTTCTCATCAACTTATTCTAAATGGTTAAAAACCCCAAAGACCCTGAGATGAAGACGGTTTAACGACTGACGTGTTTCACTGTGAAGCTTTGAGTTTCTGGTCTGAAACATTGAGTTCAGTCTGAGAATCAGTTATTCTGTCAACATTTAGTAAAAAAAAAAAAAAAGTTTAATTCCCATCATCATGAGCTCATCTTGGACCCAAACATCTTCAAAGTGACTGATGGAAAAGAAACGTATTCAAACCAGTGATTTTTGAGTGATTTATATAAAGAATGATACGTTTTCTGTTCAAATAGTGACTGAGATGATTTATTTATTTATATTATGTTGTACCATAAGTTTTCACACCTGCTCCAAAGTTGTGACCAAATAACAACACTTCAATACACACTTTAAAAGAAAAGAGAGTAAACATGAAATCATCCAAGTTATATTCATAATGATACAAACATCTGGCAGATGATTAATATGATCAATAATCTTTGATAGAAATTTTACACATGCTGATATTTTCCACATCCATGATATAATCCACATGTTCAGTGCAATAAACCATAAAGTTTCATCGAACAAAATAATCTAATCCTGAAGTAGAAAATGAAAACATTAGTTTTTTTTTTCAATTCACAAGTTCATTGTGTTGTTGAAACAAACAAAATGAGAGAAAACCCATCAGTGTCTGTATCAGAGCAGACAAACCTACACATACAGTCGACTGCAGCATCATGGATGAATCACACTAAACACTCCTGTTTACTTGAGCTCACACAACTCAGCTGTGTCTCCAACTGAACCCCAAAGCCAGAATCCAGGATGTAGAGGCTGAGTGAAGGTGGTCTGGACTCTGTGGAGGAGAGTCATGGTTTCAGTGACGCTGTAGAAAGACAGAGTTCCTGCCCTGTGATCCAGGTACACTCCTATTCTGGAGGACTGAGGGCCTGAGACGGGGGTAATATTATTGTTATGTATGAATTGATAGCCACCACTGTAGCAGTATAATACCCAGGATTTGTCATTGTTTCCAAATCTACATTCATCACCTGACCCTATTCTCATGATGTTCTTGTAGGAAACTGCTATATAAACTCTACCACTCCACTCCACCTCCCAGTAACAACGTCCTGTCAGACCCTCTGTACTCAGGACCTGGTAATATGTAGTGAATCTGTCTGGATGACTTGGATATGACTGGTTCTCACTCATGAAAGTTACTTTTCTGTTCCTGTCACTCAGTGACAAACGTGTGTTTGCTGTGTTTGAATCCAAAATGATTTGTTTTGAATATCTCCAGAACTCAGCTCTGGTCTGAGGTTCTCTCTGCAGCTGTAAAACTTCCACTCCAGTAATTTTCCCTGAGACCTTTGACCCCTCCTCATTGAGAACAGCCTGCAGTTTGTCTCTGGCCTCTGACACTGCTGCTGTCACTTCCTTAAAATACGTCTGAGATTGTTGAGTGATGCTGAGTAAATCTGTTGCTTCACCCAGACGTGACAGAGAGGGGTAGTTGTTGAGGAAATGGAGGTGGTCCTCTGTGATTGACAGCTGCTCCAGACCAGAGTCTTTCCTCCTCAGCTCAGTGATCTCCTGCTGCAGCTTCTCCTCCAGCTCTTTGACTCCACTCACTTCCGTTTCCTGTTGAGATCTGATCTGCTGCTTCACCTCAGACCTTCTCTTCTCAATGAGTTGGATCAAGTGGGTGAAGGTCTTGTCACTGTTACTAACAGCTTCATCAGCAGAGAGGTTGATGGCCTCCACCTCCTGTTGAAGCACCTTCACATCTTTCTCTCTGTCCTGGATTCTCTGTTGGATCTTTTGACGACTCAGCCCGAGCTCCTTCTGTTTCTCAGCCCTTTCTGCTACAGCTGAGACTGCGTCGTGGCCTTTGTGTTCATCCATGGAGCAGAGATAACAGATACACTGCTGATCAGTGCGGCAGAAGATCTTCATCACCTCATTATGGCGAGGGCAGATGTTCTCCAGAAGTTTAGAAGAGGCTTCCACCAGCGTGTGTTTCTTCAGTGGAGCGACATCGTAGTGAGGCTGAAGGTGCTGCTCACAGTAAGAGGCCGTACACACCAGACAGGACTTGGAGGCTTTCAGCTTCCTCCCAGTGCAGAAGTCACAGGCCACGTCTCCAGGTCCAGCGTAGGAGTGATCAGCTGGAGCAGCTTTCAGTCCTACGTTCTTCAGTTCCTCCACTAACTCTGCTAACATGGTGCTTTTCACCAGGGCTGGCCTCGGTGTGAAGCTCTGTCTGCACTGAGGGCAGCTGCATGTGTTCTCCTGATCATCTTCACCCCAATAGTTTTTAATACAGCTCATACAGTAGCTGTGTCCACAGGGAATAGTCACCGGCTCCTTTAGAAGATCCAGACAGATCGAACAGCTCAGTTTTCCTTCATCCAGCTGAATCATTCGCTGCGCCATCTCTCCTCTACAACCGTCAATAAGTTTCTGTTTCTGTTTCCAGAGAAAAGCTGTTCTCTGAGCCACACCAGCTCTGACACGTCACTTGTTCCCTCCCCTGTGTAAAGAGGTTGGTCTGTGAGAGGGGAGGGAACAGTGAACAGGCTGAACTCTGATAGCAGGAGGAGGAGGGAGAGGTCGTCAGGCTGGTTTGTGTCAGGAAGAGGAGCAGTGAGTTAGAATATGGTCTCTACACATGGAGCCTGTGTAACTGTCATAAAGCAGCTGCTGATTGACTCAAACTCAGGGATCAGACAGGAAACCACGTGAAAGGTCAAAATAAAAGTCTTTAATGAAGCCTGAGCTCAGACATGTGACGTCAGTGAAGTAAATAAAACAGGTGAGGAGCAGAAAACAGGAAACAAATCCAATCATCAAGAGGAGAGACAAAGACAACATCTGTTCCTCACTAAAGAAATTCTGATGCGTTTTGTGTTCACATTCTATCGGCTTTATAGTTTCAGTGTTACATACCGCTCATATTACTCTCTAAGCAATAGGTAATCAATATAGTGATCAAATATGTTAACAATTAAATTACATCAACTACATTTATGATTAACTACAAAGCAAAGAAACAATCAAATAAAAGTCAAATTCAACTTCCAAAGAGTCATCCTAGGTGTTTTTTAATACAAATGTAATTAGACCCATGGGTATTAGTTTGCTGTTTGTCATTTTGTAATTGTGCATCGTTTCTTATGTACAGAATATGATAACAAGGTCTATTAAATGTAAACTATTTTCAAAAATTAAAGTCAAATATCAACAGAACATATTTACCAGGTAGAGCAGCCTTCAGAGTATGTGTAGCAGAAGCAAAGAAACCCTTTAACATTTTCATTAAACATCTGTTACATAAATTAAAAAAAACATAAATCCACAAAAAAGCATCAATACACAATGTTTAACCTCTAAAAAGCTCCAAAAATTCAACACAAAGAGCTCAAACTCTCACTGTGTGATAACTGCCGTGTAATAGAGGTCACACAACTCAGCTGTGTCTCCGTCTCCAGGGAGACTTGGAAACCAGAATCCAGGATGTAGAGGCTGAGTGAACCTGGTCTGGACTCTGTGGAGGAGAGTCATGGTTTTAGTGATGCTGTAACCCTAAACACTGTTTACTTGAGCTCACACAACTCAGCTGAACCTGGATTAATCCAGAATCCAGGATGTAGAGGCTGAGTGAAGGTGGTCTGGACTCTGTGGAGGAGAGTCATGATTTCAGTGACGCTGTAGAAAGACAGAGTTCCTGCCCTGTGATCCAGGTACACTCCTATTCTGGAGGACTGAGGGCCTGAGACGGAGGTAACCTTAGTGTTATGTCTGAATTGATAACCACCACCACTGTAGCAGTATAATGACCAGGATTGGTTATTGTATCCAAATCCACATTCATCCAGTGTCCCTGTTCTCTTGAAGTCCTTGTAGGAAACTGCTATTAAAACATTACCACTCCACTTCACCTCCCAGTAACAACGTCCTGTCAGACCCTCTGTACTCAGGACCTGGTAACATCCAGTGAATCTGTCTGGATGATCTGGATATGACTGGTCCTCACTCATCCTAGTTACTTTTCTGTTCCTGTCACTCAGTGACAAACGTGTGTATGCTGTGTTTGAATCCAAAATGATTTGTTTTGAATATCTCCAGAACTCAGCTCTGGTCTGAGGTTCTCTCTGCAGCAGTAAAACTTCTACCTGAGACACTGTCCATGAGACCTTTGACCCCTCCTCATTGAGAACAGCCTGCAGTTTCTCTCTGGCCTCTGACACTGCTGCTGTCACTTCCTTAAAATACGTCTGAGATTGTTGAGTGATGCTGAGTAAATCTGTTGCTTCACCCAGACGTGACAGAGAGGGGTAGTTGTTGAGGAAATGGAGGTGGTCCTCTGTGATTGACAGCTGCTCCAGACCAGAGTCTTTCCTCCTCAGCTCAGTGATCTCCTGCTGCAGCTTCTCCTCCAGCTCTTTGACTCCACTCACTTGAGTTTCCTGTTGAGATCTGATCTGCTGCTTCACCTCAGACCTTCTCTTCTCAATGAGTTGGATCAAGTGGGTGAAGGTCTTGTCACTGTTACTAACAGCTTCATCAGCAGAGAGGTTGATGGCCTCCACCTCCTGTTGAAGCACCTTCACATCTTTCTCTCTGTCCTGGATTCTCTGTTGGATCTTTTGACGACTCAGCCCGAGCTCCTTCTGTTTCTCAGCCCTTTCTGCTACAGCTGTGACTGTGTCGTGGCCTTTGTGTTCATCCATGGAGCAGAGAATACAGATGCAGTGCTGATCAGTGCGGCAGAAAATCTTCATCACCTCATTATGGTGAGGGCAGATGTTCTCCAGAGGTTTAGAAGAGGCTTGGACCAGCGTGTGTTTCTTCAGTGGAGCTACGTCGTAGTGAGGCTGAAGGTGCTGCTCACAGTAAGAGGCCATACACACCAGACAGGACTTGGAGGCTTTCAGCTTCCTCCCAGTGCAGAAGTCACAGGCCACGTCTCCAGGTCCAGCGTAGGAGTGATCAGCTGGAGCAGCTTTCAGTCCTACGTTCTTCAGTTCCTCCACTAACTCTGCTAACATGGTGTTTTTCACCAGGGCTGGCCTCGGTGTGAAGCTCTGTCTGCACTGAGGGCAGCTGCATGTCTTCTTCTGATCATCTTCACCCCAGTAGTTTTTAATACAGCTCATACAGTAGCTGTGTCCACAGGGAATAGTCACCGGCTCCTTTAGAAGATCCAGACAGATTGAACAGCTCCATTTTCCTTCATCCAGCTGAATCATTCGCTGCGCCATCTCTCCTCTACAACCGTCGTCAGAGTCAATAAGTTTCTGTTTCTGTTTCCAGAGAAAAGCTGTTCTCTGAGCCACACCAGCTCTGACACGTCACTTGTTCCCTCCCCTGTGTAAAGAGGTTGGTCTGTGAGAGGGGAGGGAACAGTGAACAGGCTGAACTCTGATAGCAGGAGGAGGAGGGAGAGGTCGTCAGGCTGGTTTGTGTCAGGAAGAGGAGCAGTGAGTTAGAATATGGTCTCTACACATGGAGCCTGTGTAACTGTCATAAAGCAGCTGCTGATTGACTCAAACTCAGGGATCAGACAGGAAACCACGTGAAAGGTCAAAATAAAAGTCTTTAATGAAGCCTGAGCTCAGACATGTGACGTCAGTGAAGTAAATAAAACAGGTGAGGAGCAGAAAACAGGAAACAAATCCAATCATCAAGAGGAGAGACAAAGACAACATCTGTTCCTCAATAAAGAAACTTTCATCCATTTTGTGTTCACATTACATCGGTTTTATAGTTTCAGTGTTACATACCGCTCATATTACTCTCTAAGCAATAGGGAATCAATATAGTGATCAAATATGTTAACAATGAAATTACATCAACTACATTTATGATTAACTACAAAGCAAAGAAACAATCAAATAAAAGTCAAATTCAACTTCCAAAGAGTCATCCTAGGTGTTCTTTAATACAAATGTAATTAGACCCATGGGTATTACTTTGCTGTTTGTCATTTTGTAATTGTGCATCGTTTCTTACGTACAGAATATGGTAACAAGGTCTATTAAATGTAAACTATTTTCAAAAATTAAAGTCAAATATCAACAGAACATATTTACCAGGTAGAGCAGCCTTCAGAGTATGTGTAGCAGAAGCAAAGAAACCCTTTAACATTTTCATTAAACATCTGTTACATGAATACAAAAGAAACATAAATCCACAAATAAGCATCAATACACAATGTTTAACCTCTAAAAAGCTCCAAAAATTCAACACAAAGAGCTCAAACTCTCACTGTGTGATAACTGCCGTCTAATAGAGGTCACACAACTCAGCTGTGTCTCCCTCTCCAGGGAGAAAGGAAACCAGAATCCAGGATGTAGAGGCTGAGTGAACCTGGTCTGGACTCTGTGGAGGAGAGTCATGGTTTTAGTGACGCTGTAGAAAGACAGAGTACCTGCCCTGTGATCCAGGTACACTCCTATTCTGGAGGACTGAGGGCCTGAGATGGAGGTAACCTTACTGTTATGTATGAATCGATAACCACCGCTGCAGCAGTCTAATGCCCAGGATATTTCATTGTTTCCAAACCCACAATCCCTTCTGGTGCCTCCTCGGTTTACGTTTATGTAGGAAACTGCTATCAAGACTTCACCACTCCACTTCACCTCCCAGTAACAACGTCCTGTCAGACCCTCTGTACTCAGGACCTGCCACCATTTAATGAACTGCTCTGGGTGAACCCAACACACCTGTGGTGCACTCTCCAGTGTTGCTTTTCTGTTGTTCTTGGTCAATGACAAAAACACATTTGCAGTGAGTGGATTGAGTGTGACATAACAAGCATATGCCAAAAAGTCAGCTCTGGATTGAGGTCCTCGATGTTGCATCGAGTCAGCTCTGGTCTGGGGTTGTCGATGTTGCATCGAGTCCGCTCTGGTCTGGGGTTGTCGATGTTGCATCGAGTCAGCTCTGGTCTGGGTTTGTCGATGTTGCATCGAGGCAGCTCTGGTCTGGGTTTGCCGATGTTGCATCAGTTCATAAACTGCAGTATTTTTCAAAGAGACCTTTTTCTGCTTCTCGTTCAATACAGCCAACAGTTGGTCTCTGGCCTCTGACACTGCTGCTGTCACTTCCTCAAAATTTGGTCGCTTGACGTTGGGTAACTGTCTTGCGTCTCCCAGACGTGACAGAGAGGGGTAGTTGTTGAGGAAATGGAGGTGGTCCTCTGTGATTGACAGCTGCTCCAGACCAGAGTCTTTCCTCCTCAGCTCAGTGATCTCCTGCTGCAGCTTCTCCTCCAGCTCTTTGACTCCACTCACTTGAGTTTCCTGTTGAGATCTGATCTGCTGCTTCACCTCAGACCTTCTCTTCTCAATGAGTTGGATCAAGTGGGTGAAGGTCTTGTCACTGTTACTAACAGCTTCATCAGCAGAGAGGTTGATGGCCTCCACCTCCTGTTGAAGCACCTTCACATCTTTCTCTCTGTCCTGGATTCTCTGTTGGATCTTTTGACGACTCAGCCCGAGCTCCTTCTGTTTCTCAGCCCTTTCTGCTACAGCTGAGACTGTGTCGTGGCCTTTGTGTTCATCCATGGAGCAGAGATAACAGATACACTGCTGATCAGTGCGGCAGAAAATCTTCATCACCTCATCATGGCGAGGGCAGATGTTCTCCAGAAGTTTTGAAGAGGCTTCGACCAGCGTGTGTTTCTTCAGTGGAGCTACGTCGTAGTGAGGCTGAAGGTGCTGCTCACAGTAAGAGGCCGTACACACCAGACAGGACTTGGAGGCTTTCAGCTTCTTCCCAGTGCAGAAGTCACAGGCCACGTCTCCAGGTCCAGCGTAGGAGTGATCAGCTGAAGCAGCTTTATCCGTTTTTTTCACTTCATCAACCAGCTCTGCAAACATGGTGTTTTTCACCAGGGCTGGCCTCGGTGTGAAGCTCTGTCTGCACTGAGGGCAGCTGCATGTGTTCTTCTGATCATCTTCACCCCAGTAGTTTTTAATACAGCTCATACAGTAGCTGTGTCCACAGGGAATAGTCACCGGCTCCTTTAGAAGATCCAGACAGATCGAACAGTTCCGCTTTTCCCGATCCAGCTGAATCATTTGCTGCGCCATCTCTCCTCTGCAACCGTCGTCAAAGTCAATACGTTTCTGTTTCCAGAGAAAAGCTGTTCTCTGAGCCACACCAGCTCTGACACGTCACTTGTTTCCAGTTACAAGGTTCATTTATTGACATTCATAAGCATGCTTTAATATTACGAGAATGGAAGGTCAAAGTAACGCAATAAAGTGACCATAAAAAGAGGAGCCGTGAGTTAGAATATGGTCTCTACACATGGAGCCTGTGTAATTGTCATAAAGCAGCTGCTGATTGACTCAAACTCAGGGATCAGACAGGAAACCAAGTTCAAAATCAAAGAAAGAAAGAAAGAAAGAAAGAAAGAAAGACTTTTCCCTTCCACTTTGTTGATCCTCATCAACACAGCTAAGGCCAACTGGTAGCCTAATAATAATAATCCCAGTCATGGTTTTATTTCTTTACAACTGAGTTTTCGAAATTTCACAAATATAAATTGATTTTTTTACTTCTAAATATTTCTTGTTACTTTGAACAGTCACTCAGAACAATGGTACCGATCTGTCAGTTAAGAAAAACGCAGCAGTGATGTGTGTAATGTTTCTGTGACACCCTTATGATCTTATGATATTCCCGTTTTAATGCTTATAATTTGACTGAAACACCACACAACAAAACTTGAAATGTAAAGACTTGTGAAGTAAAGTTATGCATAATAAATAAATTGAAATGCATATTAGACAAACTACTCCTCCTCACGTACATCCCTTCATGCCCTTGCCCCCCAGTACCTGTCCGACCTCCATTTCCACTCATCATCCCAGACCCTGCACTCCTGATTCTGGTCTGCTCTCCATCCACGTACCAGACTACAGACCTTCGGTGACAGAGCCTTCAGTGCCACAGCCCCCACTCTCTGGACCTCTCTCCTTTCTGATTCAAGTAAAATTCATTGAACTCACATAATCAGTATCATCACCTGGGAATATTTCTTAATGTGCCCCCGTTGTGTATCTTCCTGCTCATGATAGGCAGGAGATGGCCAGTATCCTACTGGAGGTGCATGTTGACAGAACTGATTTAAAAATAAACACTAAAAACATGGTACACATGAATGTTTACAGGGCATGGCATACGCTATCAAATAAACTTACGGTTTTCAGCATTGAGAGGGGGCACTGTATCCTTCTGTTTTGCTGCTGTCTGAAACTTATATAATGATCCTGAGGAGAGACAAGAGAATGATTTTTAAATGTTCTCCTTGGGCATAGCTTTCATAGCTTGTTAACTAATACACTTTCATATAATATACAATTACATATAATATATAAATACTGATACTCACTTACATACTGTAGCATGGCTTATTTACTTTATCACACTGCTAGCTGGCAAGTTAATAGATTGTTGTTATAAATTTGCTGCCAAGGAGGCCAGTAGTTAATGTTTTATATATGTTTTGTAATTTAACAACCGTAACCGAGTCCAGCAATAAAACCTCACGCACCAAGTCGCTCAGTGAGACAGTCAGTTGGACCGACTTGAGTGCAGTCCCACTCTCTAGCTAACTAACTAAACGTGAGGTAATAAACTTAACAACATTAATGTTTGTTAGTCTTACACAGTGGTCGCCACTGGTCTGAAGCTAACATTAGCTGCTATTCAAGTGTCTCCCCGTTAGACTATTAGCATTTGTTTAATAACAGCAGGTATTTTCTGCTCCACTTACCACCATCTCGCTTTCTTTTTACTTCGGCCTTTCTTTGTTCATCTCCTCTTGCTCCCAGAGACATGGCTCCTCTTCTTTTTCCTTCGGCTTCATTTGAAACTTCCAGAATGAAAGTGTCAACATGAGAATGACATTGGGCCCCTCTAGGGAGGTTTCCCACTGATATGTCATTGCAAATCGACGTTTCACAAGCTATACGATATTACAACGTGTATATCTATGTGGTTTAATCTGTCATAAACAAGAGTTTACGGGTAACGGGGTGCGCTTGTTTTCCCAGCGTGCAGACACGAGAGCTAGGACACTGGGGCAGTGGCTCTAATCTTGCAAAGTTGTTTTTTCAGCCAAGAGACGCAGTAAGTGACACGCATCATGTGAAAGGCAGAGAGCCTCCATTCTCACTCGCAGGTTAAGCCATTTATTAAACTATAACAATTACTCCAAAGCTGTTAAATTAAGGTAAAAATGTAGCATAGCTAAAGGTTGAATATGTAGAATATTTATTAAAAGCTATATATTTTTTAAATGAATACATCCAGTGGGCGTTTTGAGGGTTACAGAATGAAAGTACTGCTTTTTAGTCTGAATTAATATTTTTTCAAAGTTTTTGACCGGCTCGACAATGACTTTCTGTCAACGTTCTGTTTACATTCCTACCTGCCCGTAGCCGACAAGTGGCTCAATTCTCCACTGTTTTCCTGCCTCCTCCTGGTCGTATGCATTTGTTTCCAACGAAGGCTTTTTAATCATCAATCGGTGGATCAATGGATTATCATATATATATTAGGATGGGTGTATTTGTGACCTGCTCTGGCGAAATGAGTCGGAAGTCGCAACGTTCTATTTTTAGATAATCAGCTGAAAATCAATTAAAAAATCGATTTTTTTATTTTAGCTATATTTCAAAGCAATGACATTCAAAAACAATCTCCCAAAGTTTCACAGTCCAGATAATTGAGAAATGCATGTAAATGATGATTAAAGTTGACCTGCTACTCTGAAAATGAGCGTTGCATCGGTGCAAAACATGATTCTGAACCGTTCATAGAGACGAGCTGTAAACTGCATCTGAATCACGCGATTCTCTGCTTTCCGGCGGTTATTGAATGGTATCTCTATGACAAGAAGGGAAACAGGTGCTACACCGAGTAGCATCGATGCTAAAACGAACGTAGCAACCATGCTAAACCGAACGTAGCAACAATGATAAACCAATCTAGCAATAATGCTAAACCAAACCTAGCAACAATGATAAACAAGACGTAGCATCGATGCTAAACCGAACGTAGCAACAATGATAAACCGAACGTAGCAACCATGCTAAACCGAATGTAGCAACAATGATAAACCGAACCTAGCAACAATGCTAAACCGAATGTAGCAACAATGATAAACCGAACCTAGCAACAATGCTAAACCGAACGTAGCAACAATGATAAACCAAACGTAGCATCGATGCTAAACCGAACGTAGCAACAATGATAAACCGAACGTAGCAACAATGATAAACCGAACGTAGCAACAATGATAAACCGAACGTAGCAACCACGCTAAACCGAACGTAGCAACAATGCTAAACCGAACGTAGCAACCATGCTAAACCGAACGTAGCAACAATGATAAACCGAACATAGTAACCATGCTAAACCAAACGTAGCAACAATGATACACCGAACGTCGCAATCAACACAATGCTTAAACTCAACTTTGAAATTTGGGTCACTGTGATTCATTTTGATGTGTCGTAAACACGTTTACTGTCGCGGACTCCCGGTGCCACATAGCTTTTTTTTTCAACTTGGCGAGAGCAGTGACACTGGAGGCTCTGAGCGCAAGTTTAGTTTTCAGCAGCGGTGTGGAAGGCAGAGAGCCTCCACTCCCTGTAACAAGCTACAAGTCATTTATTATGCTGTTAATGACGGTTAAAATGAAACATAAGGCATCCTGCATAGCAGGGCCGGCCCTGTACATCTGGGGGCCCTAAGCTGGATAAAATTGAGGGCCCTGCCTCACAGTGTATATGTACCGCCAAATATTTATTTAAAAAACAGCTGCCGTATGCAACCCTAGAGTATTTTATTGTACCTCTATCAACATGATGGTGAGCAGATATTTTATTACTAAGTAAACAGTATTGCTCCACCTGAGACAGTAAAAATTATTTTACAATTATTGTTTACAGAAAATAGTGCTATAAATGAATGTAGGTCCAGGGAGATAGATTGTACTACTAAATTACACTCTTTACTTCTGAGTGTTTTTTTTTTTAAACACTTAGATACAGTTGATATTCTGACCCTGGCCTGCACAGTATGGAGCAGGTGATTACTGACCCTTTATATTACTGCCTAGACTGAAATTTGAACCATAAATGTATTTTTGTGTGGTGGCCTGGGAAAACCCTTCACATGGTGGGATTTTGACATTTTCATTTTTTGATATTTCCATAAACTAGAGGTTCTGAACTGTTCATAACTGTTTGAATTACTGAGAAAGACCTCCCAGATCAAAAGTTATGGCTATTTTAATCTATCATCACCAAAAACCTGAAAAGTGAGAAAAAATGAACGTCTGTGCTGTAACATTCTAAAGATGAGCGGACCATCGATGATAGGCTACGACGGCACATAAAACACATGAAATATCCTCTGAACCATTTATGATAGAAACGAGCAGAAATCAGCGTCTGAATCGCGGGGGTTTCCGCTTTCCGAGGGTCCTTGAATGGGCCATCGGCATGTAATCAAGTGATACAGGAACGGACGCTAAACTAATATTAGCACCGATGCTAAACCAAACCGAACGTACGGCGCGATGCGACGCTTACACAAAACATCAACAAAACATTATACTGTAACTTCGGAACCGTTTATGATAGAGACGAACTGTAAAAAACATCTGAATCACGGGACCCTCTGCTTTCCGAGGGTCAGTGAATGACACCTGAATCAATGACACCAAGACCGAAGACGGCCGCTCTCCGACAGCTCCGCAGACCTGGTACCTACACCGGCTCTGCTGCATAGTTCTCCTCCGCTGCTGTCCTCTGATCAGAGCGGAGTCCCTAGCAATGGCCCGTTTTACCTAGCAACGGCCTGGCAATCGACTGCTGGAATTCTTTTTCTGTTGTTGTTCTAGTAATAGTAACATAATTCAACCTTTAAGCCACAAATCCTGCATAATTCCTCTTTAAATCATGTACTCACGGCCAGTGGCGGAGCTAGACTTTTATCCTTGGGGTGGCCAGGGGGTGGCCAAGGCTATTTCAGGGGGTCCATAGACTATGTCGCTGAATTTATGTCTCGAATAATCTATTGTAATCAGAGTCTCTAAATGTTGAAATGCATTTAAGTACTGTATTACTCACACAGCCTATTCACAATCACACAGTTACTTGCTGAACACACATTTACTCACAATCATACAGTTACTGGAACACAGTTACTCACTCACACTCACAGTTACTTACAGTTACACAGTTACTCCCTGTCAGTGTACAACACAGTTACTCATTCAACACAGTTACTCACACACACACTGACAGTTAGTAACTGTTGAGGGAGCAACACAGTTACTCCTTCAACACAGTTACTTACACACACTCATACTTAATTTTCAACAGGAATGAAAAACAGTAGTCTAATCTTTGTATGACTGAATTATTCTGCATAACTTACTTACTTACTTAGGCCTTTGTGTTCCTTTCTGCATAAGACCCTGACTAATACTCATAGTAATGCTGCTTTAGCATCAAAACAAAGTAGGCTAAATGAAAAATGATAATACATAAGTAGTCAAAAAGAAAAAGTGGAAAAGTAAGGGTCCCACTTTAGTATTATTTCAGGGGCCCCAGAATTCCTAGCAACGGCCCTGATTATCTGACTAACTTGCATAAGGCACCGGTGGATCAGCTGGTCTGCAGTGCGCGCTGTATTGCCTACTGTATGGACAATTTTTTTCTCCTCCATCGCGCTGTACGTCTTCACAAGCCACACGCTTGCTACACAAACCATAGGTCGACGTGTGTTGGGTGAGATAGAAATAAGGTGGGGCAGAGCACCTTCTCTCATGTTGAGTTCCATACAAGTGCGTCAGTGCCAGTCTCGTCGCGGACTCGCGCGTCAGGCATTTGGCTCTCCTGATGAGAAAGGCTGGTTTGACGTGACTTTATCATTAAAAGTGAAAGAGAGAGAGACGTATACTTGCTGTAAAACGTGTACTGCCGTGTACTGCCACGCGTATCTCACTCCTAGACGCGTCAGGCCAACATAGCGCAGGGGGAGGGATATTAGTATTCTGTGGTGAAATTTTATCGAGAATTTTACAGGGGGACACAGCGCATGTTTACAGGGGTTTACCCGGTCCGGCGACTCTGACCCCTACACCGCAGCAGCCAGAAAACAAAACAGATGCGTCCATGCAATAGCGCAGAACATAACAGCAATGGATACGCGATACTGATCTCTCTGCTTTGGAGGAGTTTCATGGTGACATGCTATAAACCAAAGTAGGTTTTTTATATTTTCCCCCTAAAACGGGACAAACTGTGTCCCGGGAGAGATTTACTTTCAGCTGATGAAAAAAGAGGTTCTGGGAAAAACGGGACGGATGGCAACACTAAGCCAGACCCGGTCCAGTATTACAGGAGTCTGAGACTCGGCTTTGATTCACGGTCACCTATATTATTAGCAATATACTTAGTGATTTATATAACTTACCATTGACTCGCTGCTGTGGTAACTTCTCAGCAGTCAGTGCATTGTTAATATAGGCAGCTGATAGTCTATGTATGAGTCTGTGCTGCAAGAAGTTGCGCACTGTAGTGAGAGTGATTTGCGCATCGCCCCAGCCGGGGATATTGATTATTATATCCCAAATACATATTTTTACCTCCCCCAGGACAGCAGGGCTTGACTCAGGCCGCTCACCGTCACTGAAACGATCATTGAAATCTCTAATTAAAACCATGAGCCACGAGCGGCGTATCTCAGCTAGTAGTGAACATGCAGGCTGCAGCGACCCTGGGTTCGAGTCAATGCAGCAGCCCTCCCGCCCCCCAGTTCAAATTTTCGGCTGTGGCATTCTTCTTCTTCTCCTAGTAAGGTGGATTACAACTCATTGTGGTATAGCACCAACTGCTGTACAGGAGGATAGCAGTCAATAGCCTTCACTGAATGAAAAATGTAACTGGCTCCGTTTAACATTACGTGCGGTATTGCGACATGTCAATCATCTGGGGTGGCACCTGGGGGGTCCAATCAGATTTCAGGGGGGTCCAGTGCTACCCCGGCCTCCCCTCTAGCTCCGCCCCTGCTCACGGCTCCCGACAGTTTAGTGGGGTAAAGGGGGGATGAGAAGTTCACCGACAGGGCGCAGCAGCAGCTCACAATCCACACGGCACAAACGATCCATAGCAGCTCACACAACAGGAGGAAGGCAGATCCTACGTAGACTGCAGGAGCTAAAGTCCACGTCCATTACCTGTTTCAGGTTGATTTAGCATTAGCTCGAATTAACCAAACACATACAGAGCAGAGAGCGAGCTAATCAAAAACAACACTACGCTAAAGCTAACGGCCAGTCGCAGTTAGCATAAACATTGTTTATTACACTGTAAATTAGTCACAGCTCGAAACTCTCACATGCTCATACTAACCTCTCGGTGGGTCGGAAAAGTGTTTCATATCAGGTAACTAGCCGTTCACCATAAAATAAAAACTTTGGCTCTCCTGGCTGGTCGTGATGTCTCCCCTCTTCCCGCTCTGCTCACCGGACACACAGCACCCCGCTAGGTCCCGCCCCCTCACCTCAGACAGCTACGTGATTGGCCGAGCCAGGGGAGCTTTACACCTGTCAATCACATCTTTGAGACCATAGGTGACAACTGAACTCACATAATACAGTACGCCCAGAGCAATAGAATAAAACAGAGTGGCGACAGCTTTTGATCTCGCCGCCAGCGTGGTGACGTGGTTCATGTAGCTCCCGATAGTTCCAAACTAGGCTGCCGCTGCCATGTTCTTCTATGGGGCAGACAGTAATAAACTTGCTTTTGGACGGTAAAATGTTAAAAATAAACCGTACAAAGCTATATTCAGAACTGTTACTGAATTATCTATGTCAGTTTTTAAACGAAAGGCAAAATCTTTTTGCTTCAAGATTTTATTTGTACTCCAAATTGAAGATTAGCCTGCCCTACAGTAAAAATGGCATACGTAAAATATAAAAAGAGGAGTAAAGCAATATATTAAGCGGGAATAGCATCAAAGATGTTCAATCAAACCCACATAGTTTCAAACAACGTTCAAAACGCACACAGCCATTATCACAACTCAACATAAAGTCAGCTAGCTTAATGCTAATGTATATGTAAAATCTCATAGACGGGCTAACAGTAATTAGCATTCGCTATCGTCATTCCGCGGCACCAACAACCATAGCAGTAAAGCTGATAAAACCTGTTTTGATGCTGGCTTTAGCGCTGTTAACACGTCACAGTTCTAATATTTTTTCATGCCAGAAAGTCACAGTTTAATCCGAAGTCTGGGATCAGTTTGCATCGGCGTTTGTTTGGGAGGAGTGCAGAGTCGCGACCGAGGACCAGGGCAGCGGCTGTCAGAGCTGCGGCAGCCGCTCTACTGACCTCATCTGCCGGCGGCAGTCCCTCGTCCTCCCGGGGTAGATAAGGAGTCAAGTAACGTATCCGCACGCTTTCAGACGTTTACCGATGGCTGGTTAAACTCTTTGTAGGAGATTAATGTTGGTCTCATTGATTAAATTTAACAACTGTGGCAGTGGCATTAGTTTGTTTGAATGAAAAGTGAGCAGGACTACCTCTGGGCTACGAACTGAAATCACCACCTTTACGTAAATAAATACATGTTTTTTAAGAAACCGATCAGTCTTATAAATTTTATTTTGTTAAGTCAGCATAGTTACTGTACATAGCAAAGATTATTACCACTTTATGACTTAAAATTGGTCGGTATTTCATCAGTTTAGCTCAGGAGTTTCTTGCTGTGCAGCCATAGAAACAGACGTGGTCCAGCGCCACGGGAGGAATGTTTGGAACTATTGAGGGCTCCATGACCCGGAAGTCGACCCGCCATCTTTGAACAACGGAGTCCTATGGGAGTGTCGCCACTCTGTTTTTATCTATCGCTCTGAGTACGCCTAAATAACACACAATGACTCCGCAAGTGACATTAAATTAAATGACATAACTTGTATTTTAACACATAGGCCTAGCTTATTTACATTTTTAAATTGTTTTGTTTTTCAACCATATGAATTTTAAACACTTAAATACATGATGATAATAATCTATTTATATTTTTGTTATCAGAATAAATGAACTGTTTTAGCAAGGGTTACATTTCTATTTATTATGTTTAAGGTATCAGGCTATGGTTATCATAACCCTGTAGAACACTTGAATCAGACGGTTTTAAGTAGGCTACACATAGCCTAGTTTTATTGGTTCAAGATTGATTATTTTCCAACATACTTAAAGCAGCGTAAGTTTAGGATCGGTTAAAGTTTTCATAATTTGATTTGTTTGTCAGTTTGAGTGCATTCATGTAATTTTACCGAGACGAATGCTTGATATTAGGAAATTCAAAATCTGAGGGTAATGAAAAAGCTTCACTGAGGAATTGAGATTTTTTAAACAGTTGAATTTGGTGCGATAATCAGTTCAAACTTTGATTCTATCCCTTTTTATTCTTGTTGTATTTTGATACTGGTGTACAAGGCCTTTTATTACTTGTTTTGTTGATGTGTGTGTAGTGTGAAATAGAGGTTACGGAAATATTATGTACCATCCATCCTCCATCCTCATTTGCCGAATAATAATAATATGGTTTACATTTATATAGCGCTTTTTAATCAATACTTGATACCCAAAGCGTTTACAGAAACCAGTATTCATTCATTCACACCGGTAGTACCAAAGAACATGATGCTATTCAACTGCAGGCATTCATGCTATTTGATTTCAATACTTATTTCATCACCTCAAACCTCTAACCTCTAACCTTAGGATGAAAAATTGTGTACAATAAAATATAAATGGAAAATGTAAAATTGTTTAGATTAATAAAAAACCCGGACAACTTGGAGCATCTTTACATTATTATGTTGTTTTTATTTTTTTTATTTCTAGACAACTATACATCATTACAACAACAGAACAGCCTGTGGTCCATACAACAAGTAAATATTAAGTCATCCAAATGAAATCCATAATAATACAAACATTTGGAAGTTGATTAATATCATCGATAATTTTTGATAGACATTTTACACATGCTGATATTTAACACATCCATGTTATAATCCACATGTTACAAGCAATGACAAAGTTTCATTAAACAAAAGAATCTAATCCATAAACAGAAAATGAAAACAATTAAAATATTTTTCTTTTTTAGTTCACAAGTTCCTTGTGTTGTTGAAAGACACAAAACGAGAGAAACCCCAAGAAAACCCACTCTGTATCAGAGCAGACAAACCTACACATACAGTCGACTGCAGCATCATGATGAATCACACTAAACACTCCTGTTTACTTGAGCTCACACAACTCAGCTGTGTCTCCAACAGAACCCAAAAACCTGATTCCAGCATGTAGAGGCTGAGTGAAGGTGGTCTGGACTCTGTGGATCAGAGTCATGGTTTCAGTGACGCTGTAGAAAGACAGAGTTCCTGCCCTGTGATCCAGGTACACTCCTATTCTGGAGGACTGAGGGCCTGAGACGGAGGTATCTTTATTCTTATATCTGAATTCATAACTACTACTGTAGCAGTGTAATGCCCAGGATTTGTCATTTTGTCCAAATACACATTCAGACCCTGTTTTCTTGATGTTCTTGTAGGAAACTGCTATAGAAACTCCACCACTCCGCTCCACCTCCCAGTAACAACGTCCTGTCAGACCCTCTGTACTCAGGACCTGCTTGTATGAAGTGAATCTGTCTGGATGACTTGGATATGACTGGTCCTCACTCATGAAAGTTACTTTTCTGTTCCTGTCACTCAATAACAAACGTGTGTTTGCTGTGTTTGAATCCAAAATGATTTGTTTTGAATATCTCCAGAACTCAGCTCTGGTCTGAGGTTCTCTCTGCAGCTGTAAAACTTCCACTCCAGTAATTTTCCATGAGACCTTTGACCCCTCCTCATTGAGAACAGCCTGCAGTTTGTCTCTGGCCTCTGACACTGCTGCTGTCACTTCCTTAAAATACGTCTGAGATTGTTGAATGATGCTGAGTAAATCTGTTGCTTCACCCAGACGTGACAGAGAGGGGTAGTTGTTGAGGAAATGGAGGTGGTCCTCTGTGATTGACAGCTGCTCCAGACCAGAGTCTTTCCTCCTCAGCTCAGTGATCTCCTGCTGCAGCTTCTCCTCCAGCTCTTTGACTCCACTCACTTGAGTTTCCTGTTGAGATCTGATCTGCTGCTTCACCTCAGACCTTCTCTTCTCAATGAGTTGGATCAAGTGGGTGAAGGTCTTGTCACTGTTACTAACAGCTTCATCAGCAGAGAGGTTGATGGCCTCCACCTCCTGTTGAAGCACCTTCACATCTTTCTCTCTGTCCTGGATTCTCCGTTGGATCTTTTGACGACTCAGCCCGAGCTCCTTCTGTTTCTCAGCCCTTTCTGCTACAGCTGAGACTGTGTCGTGGCCTTTGTGTTCATCCATGGAGCAGAGATAACAGATACACTGCTGATCAGTGCGGCAGAAAATCTTCATTACCTCATTATGGCGAGGACAGATGTTCTCCAGAAGTTTAGAAGAGGCTTCGACCAGCGTGTGTTTCTTCAGTGGAGCTACGTCGTAGTGAGGCTGAAGGTGCTGCTCACAGTAAGAGGCCGTACACATGAGACAGGACTTGGAGGCTTTCAGCTTCCTCCCAGTGCAGAAGTCACAGGCCACGTCTCCAGGTCCAGCGTAGGAGTGATCAGCTGAAGCAGCTTTATCCGTTTTTTTCACTTCATCAACCAGCTCTGCAAACATGGTGTTTTTCACCAGGGCTGGCCTCGGTGTGAAGCTCTGTCTGCACTGAGGGCAGCTGCATGTCTTCTTCTGATCATCTTCACCCCAGTAGTTTTTAATACAGCTCATACAGTAGCTGTGTCCACAGGGAATAGTCACCGGCTCCTTTAGAAGATCCAGACAGATTGAACAGCTCAGTTTTTCCCGATCCAGCTGAATCATCATTCGCTGCGCCATCTCTCCTCTACAACCGTCAGTAAGTTTCTGTTTCTGTTTCCAGAGAAAAGCTGTTCTCTGAGCCACACCAGCTCTGACACGTCACTTGTTCCCTCCCCTGTGTAAAGAGGTTGGTCTGTGAGAGGGGAGGGAACAGTGAACAGGCTGAACTCTGATAGCAGGAGGAGGAGGGAGAGGTCGTCAGGCTGGTTTGTGTCAGGAAGAGGAGCAGTGAGTTAGAATATGGTCTCTACACATGGAGCCTGTGTAACTGTCATAAAGCAGCTGCTGATTGACTCAAACTCAGGGATCAGACAGGAAACCAAGTCAAAGTTCAGAATAAAAGTCTTTAATGAAGCCTGAGCTCAGACATGTGACGTCAGTGAATAGAAGTCAATAAAACAGAGAAGCAAGAACAAATCAAATCATCAACAAGAGGAGAGACAAAGACAACATCTGTTCCTCACTTACTGTAACAAATTCTGATGTGTTTTGTGTTCACATTACATTGGCTTTTTATGTTGTACATACCACTCATATTATTAGCAACATCATTTCAATATAGTGATCAAATATGTTAACAAAAGTTATATCAATTACACCAATAGACAAATGATTAACTACAAAGCAAACAAACAAGCAAATAAAAGACAAATTCAACTTCCAAAGAGTCATCCTAGCTGTTCTTTAATACAAATGTAATTACATACATTGATATGGTATAAGTTTGTTGTTCGTCATTTTTGCTTCATGTCTTATGTGCAGAATATGGCAGGCAGGCGATCTATTAAATGTAAATATATATTTTCAAAATAAAGGACAACAGAATGATATGCAGGTAGAGCAGGCTTCGTAGCGTGTTTGCAGGAGCAAAGAAACCCTTTAACATTTCTATTAAACATCTGTTATAACATAAATCCACAAAAAAAGGATCAACGCACAATGTTTAACTTCTAAAAGGCTCCACAAAGAGCTCAGACTCTCTCTGTGTGATAACCACCGTCTAATCGAGGTCACACAACTCAGCTGTGTCTCCGACAGAACCAGGAAACCAGAATCCAGGATATAGAGGCTGAGTGAACCTGGTCTGGACTCTGTGGAGGAGATTCATGGTTTTAGTGACGCTGTAGAAAGACAGAGTTCCTGCCCTGTGATCCAGGTACACTCCTATTCTGGAGGACTGAGGGCCTGAGACGGAGGTAACCTTACTGTTATGTATGAATCGATAACCACCGCTGCAGCAGTCTAATGCCCAGGATATTTCATTATTTCCAAACCCACAATCCCTCCTGCTGCCTGCTCGGTTTATGTTTATGTAGGAAACTGCTATCAAGATTTCACCGCTCCACTTCACCCCCCAGTAACAACGTCCTGTCAGACCCTCTGTACTCAGGACCTGCCACCATTTAAGGAATTGCTGTGGATAAACGCAACACACCTGTGGTTCACTCTTCAACGTTGCCTTTCTGTCGTTCTTGGTCAGTGACAAAAATTCATTTGCAGTGAATGGATCCAGTGAGACATAACAAGCATATGCCAAAAAGTCAGCTCTGGTTTGAGGTCCTCGATGTTGCATCGAGTCCGCTCTGGTCTGGGGTTCTCGCTGTTGCATCAGTTCATAAACTGCAGTATTTTTCAAAGAGACCTTTTTCTGCTTCTCATTCAATACAGCCAACAGTTGGTCTCTGGTTTCTGAAACTGCTGCTATCACTTCCTCAAAATTTGGTCTCTTGATGGTGGGTATGTCTATTCCTTCACCCAGACGTGACAGAGAGGGGTAGTTGTTGAGGAAATGGAGGTGGTCCTCTGTGATTGACAGCTGCTCCAGACCAGAGTCTTTCCTCCTCAGCTCAGTGATCTCCTGCTGCAGCTTCTCCTCCAGCTCTTTGACTCCACTCACTTGAGTTTCCTGTTGAGATCTGATCTGCTGCTTCACCTCAGACCTTCTCTTCTCAATGAGTTGGATCAAGTGGGTGAAGGTCTCGTCACTGTTACTAACAGCTTCATCAGCAGAGCGATTGATGGCCTCCGCCTCCATTTGAAGCATCTCTACATCTTTTTTTATGGCTTGAAGTCGTCGCTGGATCTTTTGACGATTCGCCCCGAGCTCCTTCTGTTTCTCAGCCCTTTCTGCTACAGCTGAGACTGTGTCGTGGCCTTTGTGTTCATCCATGGAGCAGAGATAACAGATACACTGCTGATCAGTGCGGCAGAAAATCTTCATCACCTCATTATGGCGAGGGCAGATGTTCTCCAGAGGTTTAGAAGAGGCTTCCACCAGCGTGTGTTTCTTCAGTGGAGCTACATCGTAGTGAGGCTGAAGGTGCTGCTCACAGTAAGAGGCCGTACACACCAGACAGGACTTGGAGGCTTTCAGCTTCCTCCCAGTGCAGAAGTCACAGGCCACGTCTCCAGGTCCAGCGTAGGAGTGATCAGCTGGAGCAGCTTTCAGTCCTACGTTCTTCAGTTCCTCCACTAACTCTGCAAACATGGTGTTTTTCATCAAGGCTGGCCTCGGTGTGAAGCTCCGTCTGCACTGAGGGCAGCTGCATGTGTTCTTCTGATCATCTTCACCCCAGTAGTTTTTAATACAGCTCATACAGTAGCTGTGTCCACAGGGAATAGTCACCGGCTCCTTTAGAAGATCCAGACAGATCGAACAGCTCAGTTTGTCTTGATCCAGCTGAAACATTTGCTGCGCCATCTCTGTATTGGGGCTGAATGTTGTGAATGTCGATAAGTTTCACTCTCGTTTACCCAGAAAAGCTCTGGTCTAAGCCACACCAGCTCTGACACGTCACTACAGGGTTTTTTTTTTTTTTTTGCATTGTGCAAAGAGAGGAGTCTGTCAGAGGGGAGGGAATGAAGAACAGCCTGGACAGAGCAGAAGGAGGAGGGGGAGAGGTTTTTAGGCTGTGGCTTCTTCAGAAAGAGGAGTGGTTCAAGATTATCTGTGTTTGTGTCAAAATATTGTCATCAATCCAAAGTTTATATAGCCTAATATCAGAGCCATTTGTCCTCGAGACTTTGGTGAATGTCAACAGGTTTCTAACATTTTACTACAAAATATAGGCTATTCTTTAGTTTAGTTTTTAATCTAAACGTGGCAGAGATAATAAAAAGAAGAAGAATAGGCTATACTTAGTTTGTAGCCTATATCGCCTTTCTTATCAAAGTTACAAAGTTCTGTAGGCTCAAGATAAAAATAGGCAATATTACGTTAGGAAGTTACGTCATAGTTACGGATTTTCATGTAAATAACACACACATCTCTAATTACGGAACTAAATTACCATTTATTGTTTGTTTGCAACATAAAAAGTTTGTCCAGATCATAACTGTGGTCCAGATCCAGTCCAGTCTCTTGTTTATTTCGGTGACCGGAAGTAGCGCTGTGTAGCATCTATTTTCCTCCGACCGAGCGCCGCGGCTCTGAGCTACATTAGTTCCTATGAGCCGAACAACATCATGAGCTCGTCTATTATCAACATGTCGTGATAACAGTCATTTGTATAGATTTAAAAACATGACGGGGATATTGAGGACGTTTTACACCTCGTGTGTTTTATTCGCTGTGTTGTCGCATCACTCGGGTGTTTTGAAGTGTTTGTCCGTGACGGCGCAAGGTAAGAGACTGACAGCTAACACGATGCTAACGAAACATAACGTTAGCTAACTACAACCGTTTATAGATCATTTTAACGTGATTATCTCAGTTTATTACAACAAGATTAACATTTTAACTTCGGTTTTTACTCTGAACTGAACTATATATTGTTATCATACTGTGTTCATTATATTAGCTGATGTTATATTGTACACAGCTAATAAAGGTTTAGCTCACAGATTATCGTTGGATTTTGATAAACTGACAATTCACTCACGGTAAATAACACTAAAATTACATATAAAACACTTGGAAAAGAGAGAGATAACATATAGATTTGATTAGCACCGATACGAGTTTAGATCATGCATCCTTTTTCTTTTCTGGCAAAAATGTGACTAGTTTGTCCTGGATGATGTAAATGTGAACTGCTGGGCTGCTGATGTTGTATTTTCTTAACAAGTGACACAAATCTCCCTGAATGTCAGACTAAGTCAATAAAAACACGTCATCAAGTCATCAAACAATCATCAGATTCATTGGTAATGAAACTAAGTGATAGTTGCATCAGTAACTCAGTCATTAGAGTAGAATTAAAACTTATTAGCTCCCACCCTTTTTCCATAAGTAAGTATAGTATATGATGTAATAATCTGCTTCCTCTTGATTATCCTGTCTCCATAAGTGCAAAGATACCTTATACCACCTTGTAATTTACCAACATTTACTCTATTCCTATATTTCATAAAGATTAAATGTTTGTATTTCTTTTTAAACAATTTCAAACTTGGACATTGCTATTTCCTTTTTATATTCCATAGTCTTACTCCACTCACAGATATGCAAAACATCCTCTGGGTCGTGCGAATGCAACACATTTTGAAGTTAAATTCCTAAAGTTGTAACCCATAAGATAAGATACACATTTCATTGGAGGCTGTGACATATAAATGAGTGCTGCTGTTTGAAATTAACTTGTCAGTCATCTTATATTTATATCAGTGCCATGTGTATCAATCTCAAACTGAATTGTGTTTTTTTTTTTCTCCCCTCAGAGAGTGATGAATCGCTGGAGCTCATTCTGTCAGATGATGCAGTCTCCGACTTGGAGAACAGCCCCAAGTTTGTGGAATCGGAGGATGTTGAATCTCTGCCTAAGCGGCAGTACAAGACTGCGGAGATCGCGGATGCCGTGATGGGCACCGAGACTCCCATCGATCCCTCTGATATCGAATCCCTCTTCCCTAAAAATGTGAAAGACTTTCAGTCCGGCTTCTCCCCGCCCTGTGACGAGAACAGCGCCCAGTGCGGCTCACCCGTCCTGGCTGCTGCAGGAGTGGTGTCTCTGGAGGAGACGAGCACGGACATGTCACAGCAGGTTGGTGACTCGGAGCACCGTCATGATGGAGATGATGGAGATGCAGCCATATGGCCCTTTATGGAATAGTTTGGAATTGCGTGCATCAAATTGAGTATTCAAGAAAAATACTCTGCACATCTATTTTTTTCTGGACAGGTGTGTAGGAGAGGGAGGAGTAGATCCAAAAAATTATATACAGTGTTACAGTATAAACTCCTGCACACTGTTAAACCTGCAAGGAAGATTTAATGGCAGCAACGCTTTGGTACTAGACCTGAGACAGAAACGTCATTCCAGTCCATAATTTCTCCCCTTTAATAACAGCAACTGTGTTTTACTTTATATCGTTGGAAAGCCCGATCAGTCAACTCTACAACGAGGTACAACTTGTAAGGATCGAACATCTGTGGAATGAACAACACAGCTAAACTTGTGGGTAAACCCCCCAAAAATCCCCCGCTATGCACAAGTCTAGCTGTGTTGCTCATTCCACAGGTCTACGATCCTTACAAGCTGTACCTCGTTGTAAAGGTGACTAATCAGGCTTATCAACGATATGAAATACAAACACTAGTTGGAAGTTTTAAAGGGGAAGAATGATGATATTTGTGAATTAATTAGTAAAAATGATAGGAGAATATTTGTTGCTGCTGCACATTGTGACACAGAGGTACACTGTTGTCTCCTCAGTCTTCAGTATTGGGTTTGTTAGGGATTACAAGTCATTGTACAAGTAGTTTTTGTAAAAAGCAAAAATATGATCAGTTGGTCATTTGTTTCCCTTTGAGCTTTGTTTTGGTTTTGATTTCATATTTTCATATCATTCTGAGCATCAGACCTGCAGGTAAAATAAACACCGTGAAGAGTTCACTAGGCAGCAGCTGACTTCTCCTGCTTCGCTGGTCGGTTTCCTTCAGGTCACCATTGACATAGTGCTTGGGGGCGTCCCGTCGACCGAGGAGCAGAACGCCACGGAAACCGCCAAGACGTACAAGGTGAACTGCGACAAGAGGAACGTCACAGGAGTGGACAGTTTCGCCGTGCATGTGCTCAACGCCTCGCAGGTATTCACAGCTGTGGAGCGCGACCGACGCTGCACATCTGCACATTGATTCTTCAGTTCCTGAGACATCGTTTGACCAAACATAATTCATGATATCGGTTGCATGATATAAGATTAAATTAAATTAAACTAAACTGAACTAAACTGAACTCCTCTCTCAATCTCCTGGTGTCTCTCAGGACCTGATGGAGTTCCTGAACGCCAACAGCACCGAGTGCTCTGTGGTGCTGTTCTTCACCGCCTGGTGCCAGTTCTCAGCCAGTCTGGCTCCGCACTTCAACGCCCTGCCCCGGGTTTTTCCCAGCATGCACTTCTTGGCTCTCGATGCCTCTCAGCACAGCAGGTGAATGGTTTTTAAAATGCATCCATCTCTCATCCTGTGAAAGCCCAATGTAAAGGGGAATTGATGACTTCATTTATATGTTAATTTTTATCTTAATGACCATCTGTTGTCTGTGCCTCAGGTAGCATTAGCTTAACTCGTGTTTTTATAGTTGCCTAACTAGTAAACTAATTGACGAGATAAATGATCCTTAAATCAGAAACACAATAAAGTTCAGTCAGCAGCTTTTGGAAAGATCAGTGGCTCTGGTAATACATTTTACTCTGTGTTTTTCCTCCAGCCTCTCCACTAGGTTTGGGACCGTGGCGGTGCCCAACATCCTTCTGTTTCAGGGGGCCAAACCCATGGCTCGCTTCAACCACACGGACCGGACGCTGGAGACGCTCACCTCCTTCATCGCTAACCAGACAGGTGGAGTAGACAAACTAAATTGTTTGGTTGTGTATTTGATGAGTTTGATGAGGGAAACCAAGAAATCCCATGAGCCTCCGTAGCGTAGCTCTGAGCAGCTCACGGCTCTGCTCCGCCGTTCTAAAAACAGCTTGCACCGACAATTAAAGGTAACAAACCTACTGCTATGACTATAGGGATTATGGCAATGGGCCAATTTGCCAAAATGTTAAACTATCCCTTTAAGGACAAATAGACTTGATAACATTAGGTCGTGCAACCCTTGCCCTCTGATGTGCAGTATCTCCTTATTGCCTTATGAGAATAAAAGCAATCTTAATCTTCATAGCGGATCGGGTTGCTGAGCATTTTAATCAGTTAACAGTTACTAATCGTTTAGCGAGCGTTGGTTATCGGTCAAGAAAAACATTCAACACTCTGTAGACGCAGCCCAAACAGCGTCCCAACAACATACTGCCACACTTCTAAGTCGGTTCCAACTCTGCTCACACACTTGATGTGTTTCAGGGTTCGAAGCGGGGCCGGACAGAAACGTGACGGACGCCGACCGCCTGGGCCCGCTCCCCAGCGTCCCTCTGAAGAGCATCGACTGGCTGCTGGTCTTCTCCATCCTCTTCATCACAGGCTTCACCACGTACGCCATCCTGCGGACGGACAGCATCCGCTGGCTCATACCGGGACAGGAGCACGAGCATCAGGACTGAAAACACACACCACAAATCACTGGATGTAAACATTATTTGATAACAGTTGCTAACTTGCTTAAATATTTGAAGTGTTTGGATGGATGATATTAATGATTTGAGCCACTGTGATTTATAATAAAGAGTGTAATGTTACTCTCTGGAAGCTGAGGTTTAAGGATCAAACATAACACAATGTCGATATGAACAGTCTTCAGTTGAAATATTCACATTATGCTCTTTAGGAATTATATTTGCACTAATAACAACTAGACGGTGTGGTTTGCTGCAGCCTATGTACAGTATAACCGTCAATGATGGGAATAACAGCACTACTTTTTTTCCAGTAACAAGTAGCCTAATATAAAAAGTTACTATTTCCCCAGTTATAATGCCCGTACAATAAAATGCGCCATTACTTGACTCAGCAAGTCCCGTAACAGAATAATAAAACACCCGATTCTACACTTTATCTGGAACTAACCAACACACTCAGTATTCCTCCGCACAGACGGGCTCCATGACAAGCTGTATCCCTCCGCCTCCTCCATTGAAGCAGTGAGTTGGTTAGTCCCAGATAAACAAGGGTGAGGGGGGCGAGTCCATGTATATTTGAGCATTTTATAAATAAGAATACGCAACTATTATTTTTCCTGGTATTATAATGTAGTAACTCAGTTAGAGGAAGTAACTATTTTAAAAGTAACGTGCCCAATAGTCTGATCTGAAGTGGGCTGGACGATTAAAAACATAATATATAACCTATATTTAATAAGAACTCTAAATTTTTGTTTTTGGGTGAATTAACCGACCTTTTACAAAAAAAAAAGAACAATCTGAAATTTATTCGGAAGCATACAGGTAAATTTATTGGCCAAATTCATCGTGTGGGCCGCTTTGGGCCCGCGGGCAGTATGTTTGACACCACTAACCAGAGATTCCCATGTGTTGTTATTAGTATTTTAATCAGGCAGTGAGGGGAACAGCTATGGTGAGGAGTTGAGAGGACATGCAGGGAGCAGAGGAGGTGACAGAGCAGCAGCAGCAGCGGACAAAGCAGCGCTTATGTTCGGGTCAGTGTTGCCAAGTCCGCTTATTATAAGCGACTTTGGGCTACTTTTTCTGTGAAGTCGCTTCTAAATATTGGTCGTCGCGGGTTGCGGTTTTTTGGGGCTTGTTGTGAAAGTGTAGTTGCTTTTCCCGGAACTTATTTCAGCTCCAAAATGAGTTGTCCTGAAGGATATTTTCGATAGTTATTAAAACGCAGGATAGTTTATCCTCTTGCTTGATCTTATCTCCCCCTCACTTTCCTCCGTGACTGCACACGAGTGAAAGGAGGTTGTTGTTATTGCTGGCTTTCATCACACTCTCCTCCACAATTGATTAAGTCAATTCTCAAATAAAAGCTGGTCTCAGAAGCCGGTTGAATTTCTATTTTCTGCAAGTTCATGTGCACAAAATCTTTCAAAGCCCACGATCGCCGTGGTTGTTGAACCTCCGACCCGAAAACGTCACCAGCCCAAAAAAACGGTCCGATTTATTTATTAACCCCGAACACAACAAGATGAGAATCGACTGACCAAAGGTTCTGCAGAAATGTTGATGTCTAATCGGGTTGCATCGTCCCTTCTCTAATTAGTTCTGGCTCAATCATTAATGAATAAGCCAGGGGTCAGACTGGAACAAACCAGCCATTTCCGTTTTCCACAAGGTTGTTTTTTTCTTTCTTATTTTCTTAAATACCTTTATTCTGTTATATTTGTTTTTGTTTTTTAATCCTGCTAAAGTTCAATATGTTAAAATCGAAAAGTCTAAAGTGTGGGATGAAAGTGAGTTATATCAGTTCAAATACACTTGACAGGAAGTTGTTGGTGTTAAATTGATTATTAGGATTGGTATGAAACTTTAAAGTGGACAATTCAGAAGTTCATATGCGGGTGAAGCATTTCTCTAAGCATCTTATCTCTGTTTACTTTATAATCAGGTTAGAAAGGGTTGTTGTTATTACTACAGGTGTGTGTCTAGTGATAGGCAACAGTGCAGTGGGAGCTGGAGTGTGTAACCTGCTGCTTCCGGTTGTCGCATGGACTAAAACGTCAACAACAAAACTACATTTATTTATTAACCACCACATTTTTAATGTCACTGCGCTCTGCACGTGTTCTGCAGAAATGTTGATGTCAAATCTCTGTTGCATCGTCACTTCTCATTAGTTCAGGCGTCAATCATTAATGAATAAGACTCGACAGACTGGAACAAACCAGCCATTTTTATTTCAGTGCGCTGCTGCTAAATGTTCACACCTTTATTCTTTAATTTCTTTTAATTGTAAGTTTTTTATCGAAAAGTCTGACGTGTGGGCTGATTTATTATCAGTTTAATGAAGGAATGTTAAATTGATTATTAGGATTGGTATGAGACTTTAAAGTGGACAAATCAGAAGTTCATACAAAAAACAAATTTAAAAAACCATTTACTTTATAATGGAAATGTCTGTTTGTACCGTGGATGTGGTTTGTCCATCTATACTCAATACTTGCACCTTGTGGATGCAGTGCAAAAAACAAACAAACATATTGTATCTGTAATGTCAGTAAAAGCGGATCTGAATGTGGTGCATGTATTTGTTTATTAAAAACAACTTTATTATGGAGAAATGACTAGCATACAAACATGCAGGTGCATCTCATTAAATTAGAATATCATAGAAAAGTGTATTTATGCCAGTAATTCAGTTCAAAAAGTGACAACAATACACAATTATCAATGAAAATTGAAAAATTTAATGTTTTTAAATTTCTTTTAATTGAATGATTACAGAACATTTAAAAAAACAAAAAATTTCTTCTGTCACACCTGGAACAAACACAGCATTTAACACAAATACACACACCATCCATGTACATTAATGTGATTAATACAGAAATGAATTCACTCTCCACTCCCTGTGTGTGGTTGTCTCCAGTCGTCGGACTCCCACTGGCTCTCGCCTGCGGCCCGGGAGGAGCAGGTGATGGAGCTCAGGGCCAGCGGCTGGATCGAGGTGGAGGACCGAGACGCCATCTTCAAAGAGCTTCACTTCAAAACCTTTAATCAGGTGAGTGTGGGTTCATTAATATTCACCTCTTTACCTTCTATAGAGCAACAAGCTGCAGTAGCTACACACCACTGAGGCGTAGACATGAGGTTGTGTAGGTCCAGACTGTGTGGACAGGTGTGTTCAGGTAAGACGTGGCTGTGCGTCTGATTTCTGTTCTTTACATAACATGTAGTTCTTCTAGTAATGATTGACATTAAAGGGATAGTTCAACATTTTGGCAAATTGGCCCATTGCCATAATCCCTATAGTCATAGCAGTAGGTTTGTTACCTTTAATTGTCGGTGCAAGCTATTTTTAGAACGGCGGAGCAGAGCCGTGAGCTGCTCAGAGCTATGCTACGGAGGCTCATGGGATTTCTTGGTTTCCCTCATCAAACTCATCAAATGCACAATCCAACAACTCCACAACACTTTGGTGGACAAGTTGTGACCTGCACATTCACCACGCTATGAGATAATAACACAACGTTACCACACAGAGTTGTTTTAGAGGGAAATTCATGCAAAACCTCTGATGCACGTTGCCTTCAGGGACAGTTTTTCATCATCAGTCTCTGAATTTCCCTCTAAAACAACTCTGTGTGGTAACGTTGTGTTATTATCTCATAGCGTGTTGAATGTGCAGGTCACAACTTGTCCACCAGAGCGTTGTGGAGTTGTTGGATTGTGTATTTGATGAGTTTGATGATGAGGGAAACCAAGAAATTCCATAATGAGCCTCCGTAGCGTAGCTCTGAGCAGCTCACGGCTCTGCTCTGCCGTTCTAAAAATACCTTGCACCGACAATTAAAGGTAACAAACCTACTGCTATGACTATTATAGGGATTATGGCAATGGGCCAATTTGCCAAAATGTTGAACTATCCCTTTAACAGTTCCTACTTTTCTCTGGGGTCACAAAATCTGTGCAGCTGGTCAGAGTGTGTATCAGTTTTTCTTGACAGAGAGCTGACATCTGCTTCAGAGTTGTGTAGTTTGTTATTCCAGACTGGCTGGTCTGAAGTCTGCGATGAAACATTTCATTTCTCCTTCAGTTTTTGTAGCTGGTGAAATCGGTCTGCGTCTCTGATCCTCTGTGGTCGTCGGGATGGGGGGTGGGGGTGGGAGGAGGTTGGGGCGGTGGGGGGTCTGGACGCAGACCACCAGACGCACAGCCAGCCCCGCCAACCATCGGAAACGCACAAAATCATGTGTTTATACGCTGATTGGTTGCAGGTGTAGCAGGGGGGCGGGTTCCTCTCTGCTGTTTACGACTCTTTCTTTTTTTATTTTTTTATTTTTTCTACCTGTAAAGAAACGATTCGTCAACTACTGAAAAGTTTGTGATTGTTATGATCAGATAATGATAACTAAAACACAGGGACACACGTGAAGCTTCATGTTGCAATGAAACATGTAAAAATCAAAAATCATCATGTAAAAATCACTACAAACCAACTGTGTATCAAATGCCAAAAATATCAAAAATCACTTAAAGGGATAGTTCACCCAAAAGTGAAATTGCACTCATTATCTACTCCCCCTCATGTCGACTAAGGGCTGGGAGAAGTTTCACAGTCCTCCGTGGCTTCTCTGAGTTACGGGGGGGTCCGTGCAGCAGTATTTGTCCATATAACGGTTGCAAATGGACACCAACTGTCTTCGTAACAAAAAAACACACCAAAAAACATCCAAATACAATTAAAAAGTCTAAATTTCAAGCTTGTTTTGTAGTGGAAGCTTCTCGAAGCTCCTCTTCCTGGTTCGTCAAATTTGGTCGAACTGGGAAGAGGAGCTTCTGCTACAAACAAGCTTGAAATATAGACTTATTTAATTATTTTGGGACAATTTCACATTTCAGGGCTTCAATACAAAACGGACATTACATACGAGCACCATGGAGGTATCTGTATGTTTTTTGGTGTGTCTTTTTGTTACAAAGACAGTTGGTATCGACATGAGGGTGAGTGAAATTTCAATATTGGGTGAACTATCCCTTTAATTTAATTAAAATTAATTAGATTATATTTAATTTAACATGCTTGTTGTGGCAGATGAGTGGGATTTATCAACATCAGTCGCCCCAGATCTCAGTGTCACAGATACGGCGTCGACACCAGCTCCGACTCCTTCTTCTCGGAGGTAGAATCAGTTTTTTTTTTTTTGGCCGCGCGCTGGTGAAGACGCCGCCCGCTACTTTACCTCAGCGGCGAAGTAAAACTGCAGCATCTCAAGGCCACTTAGCGGACTTCCTCTAATCCTGTCGTTAGTTGTTTTAGCTCCTAAAATAGTCTGTTTTTACACTTCCCCAGCGTTTGAAGTGGAGGAGCGAGCGCTGACCCCCCCCCCCCCTCCTCCCCATCTGCTCCTCCGGGCTCTAAAGCCTCTCCTCTTACCCCCGGCACGTCAGCCCGCATTACGCTGAGACTCGCCAGGCGGCCAGTTGGCAGCAATTGAGGTTTCGATCAGAATGATTTCTTTCACAAACAATCAAATTGGTTAAAATGTTTCATCTGGTTCGCAAAAACCACTAACAAGCCCATCATTCCTTCTGCTGGGATGTTGCCCCCTTTTGCTTTCTGTCTTTTCCCTGCCACCCTCCTCTCCATCTCCGCCTCCGTCTCCCCCGTCTCTCCCGTCTTTTTTGTCTCTGTCTCTCATTCCCACTCCGTGCCCCATGTTATTGGGGAATGAGCTCATGTTGTTCCAATTTTACATGCTGGCAACTCTCTGCGTCTGTCTCTGTCTTTCTTTTTCACTGTCTTTTATTCTCTCTCCAGCCATCTACCCCCCCTCCCTCCTCCTCCTCCTCTTCCTCCCAACTCTCCTGCTTGGTTTTTCATGGCTGTTCTTAAAGGGCTTTTACCAGAGGAGAATGGAGATGAGGAGCGACATGCTGGCTGATTTCCATTCACCACTTATCTGCGAGTGATGGGCTTGAGGAAATCAGATCCCTGAGAGTTTATAATGAGAATAACAAATCCCCCCCTGACACACTTCCTCTTGCGGCCTCTAGGGGGCGCTAGAGCCGTACCCAAGACTTGTGCAAATCCACAGTGACAGTGTGTTGAAGTGGAGCCGCATACTTGAGGCGCAGAGCCACTCAGAGCTCGCAAATGATGTTAAAAGGAACATGACAGCTGGACTTGCTCTTTTTGAGTTTATTTTTCTTTGATTACAGCAAGTGGAAAGTGTTATGATGCTGTTGTAACCGGCGCAGTAATTTATCTGCGGCGTGTGGGTACGTTTGTGCGCTGTTAGTGGAAGCAGTCTGAGAAGTAAATGTGAGTTATTTTCCTCGTCAAGTCCGGCGAATTTAATCAGGTTTGAGAGGCGAAATCCTCTTTCTGGAGTCGCTTTGGTCAGTGAGAATCCCTGCAATCACATGTGGAAACATCTGTGTGTGTCTTTAATACTGTAAATTTTGGTCGGGGACTGTGCATGTTTTTTTAAGTCGCAAAGGCACTGATATTGTTTATGCATCTAGCTTTATGTTATGCGTGTTTACAGATGACCATCTGCTTCACATTTTGGGCGGACGGAGTGGAAACATTCATGCGACACAAGTGAAAAAGGTTTTTGGCCTTAAGTTGCAGCAGTTTGTATGGGAGAGGTGAGCTGTGCAGGCTCAGCCGCTGGGCGACGTTAGCCGAGGTTGACAACAGTGACATTCCTCCGTCACCACAAACACAATCACACTTACAAAACAAAAACGACCTGTTGGTGACATGACTTTTGTACTCGCAAAGCAAACACTTTGACTTAAAGGCCTCGTCTTGGATAAGGGAGAATCACAATATCAATTGTCGAAATTGAGTCTTAAAGGGATAGTTCAACATTTTGGCAAATTGGCCCATCACCATAACCCCTATAGTTACCTTTAATTTTCTGTGCAAGCTATTTTTAGAACGGCAGAGCAGAGCCGTGAGCTGCTCAGAGCTACGCTACGGAGGCTCATGGGATTTCTTGGTTTCCCTCATCAAACTCATCAAATACACAATCCAACAACTCCACAACGCTCTGGTGGACAAGTTGTGACCTGCACATTCACCACGCTATGAGATAATAACAGAACGGAGCCGTTTTTGAGGTAAATTTATGCAAAACTGCTGATGCACGTTGCCGTCAGAGACAGTTTTTCATCAAGCAGTCTCTGCGTTTGCCACTAAAACAACTTTTGGAGTTGTTGGATTGTGTATTTGATGAGTTTGATGAGGGAAAACAAGAAATCCCATGAGTCTCCGTAGCGTAGCTCTGAGCAGCTCACGGCTCTGCTCTGCCATTCTAAAAATAGCTTGCACTGACAATTAAAGGTAACAAACCTACTGCTATGACTATAGGGATCATGGCAAAGGGCCAATTTGCCAAAATGTTGAACTATCCCTTTTAAGCCAATTAAGACACTTTATCAGGTGCAACGCAGCTCATTATCCTCATTAAGAATATACTCAACTAAAATAATCAAGTGTTGAACATGTTTGGTTTATAGATAAAGTAAATATTCACATTATACATTTAGAGATTTCCCATTGGTACGAGCCAGATTGTCTTATGCTATTCCAGTGAACCATCTATTTAAATTCAGTATGAACCGATCAGAAGTCATGACTCCAGACGTGTAAAGGACAATGTGGTGTGTTTGACACGTTCATTCTCCATACGAAGCAGTTAAAACCTCCACAGCTACTTTACAAACTGTTTCGGGGTCAGATTGAAAAGCTATTTGGTGTCAAAAAAAATGTTTGCTGACACGAGTTGAGCCATAAATCAATTTTGAATTGAAATTCACAACATTTACAAACATCATAGTCCTGCAAAAAAAAAAAAAACGAAACAAAAAAAGACACAAACTGGTGACAAACAGCGCACCAAACCTGCGGTTCACCACAGACAATAACCACATTACAGGCACCGGAAAAAGCTGCTGCGTCTACACGGCTTCTGGACTTAAGTCCCAATTTTGAGGCCGAAGCAGCTGCTGTGATCTCAGGGGGGAGCGCTGCAGCGTTCAGACAGCTCCCTCCGCTCCCTTCGCTCCGGGGGCTGATGACCCCCCCCCACACCCCCCCCCCCCCCCCCCCCCCTCTCCCTCCCTCCCTCCCTCCCCAACAAATCGCCGTCAAGCCGCTGCCTCTCGTTATGGGCCTTACTCTGCTTGTGTTGAATAAGTTGTCCTACAACTACAACTGAGCCTCTTGGGTAAACCCAACTCTCAGAGCCAACCCCCCGACCCCCGCCCCCCTGTTAAACACACACACACACATGCACATGTAACCTTGTACATGCATTACCTTCCTGACATCTGGCTCCGTCTTGATATCAACTTGTTGTGCTCTTATCTAGGAATTTCAAGACTCAAGACTCAATGCTACTTTATTAATAATCCCTTAAAGGGCAATTCCATTTGGTGGCTCGCACACCACATGCTCATAGCACAAACACACAACAGCACAAACACACAACAGCACACACATAACATAACAGAGAAACCAGAGTCTGCTAGTTGCATGTTCATAACTGCAGCATGTGCACGTTGCTGCCAAAAGAAAAAAAGTGACGATCACAACAATCAGGAGGACTCGGACATTTAGGAAAAATGAGAATAAACAGACAAATATTTGCAAACAAACACTTAGGAATTTATTTAATTACAGGGACAATGCACAAAAACATTAATCTTGTAGGACAAGAGAAGATGCCTTGAGCCAGGTTGGAGCAACATGTGCTAATTTCCAAATGGGCAGGTAAGAAATAGATATATAGATGTACTTTATTGATCCCAAGATGGAGAATTACAGGAACAGACAGATACAGATAACAATATTGAGAATGTTGAATAAAAGTGATTTGATTTGATATAATTTTTTTAAATAGACTGAACTAGATTAAATAGAGTAAACTAGCAAAAGCAGGGAACGAGAGCGCCAAATCATGAAATGAACAATCGAGCTTAGACAAACAGCACATACTCTCTCTTATTCTCATCACACATTTAAACACGATCAGATACTGAGAAACACGATGATCCGTTATCATCTCTGGGTTTTAATTTGCTCATATTAAGAAATAAATACTAAAGTCAAGACAAGTCCGCTTTATTTTTAAGAGCACATTCAGAAACAACAGATGTCGACCAAAGTGCAAAAGTTACAATTATGTGCGAAACAAGAACAACAATGGCTAAAGAATATTTAAAAAAAACAGAGAAAGAACATTTAAAAACACAATAAAAATCAAAGTCAGAGGATGATGCAGTATTTGCACCATGCCGAGCCCAACGCTATGGAAAAGAGTGTTTTGAAGATCTTAATGGAGGCTGAAGAACAAACTGAATGTGGCAAATGAATCCACAGTTTTGGAGCAGCAGCTGAAAACGCTCTGTCACCTCTGGTTTTTAACTTTGCATGTGGAAACGGGAAGCAGAGGTTTGTCTGAGGAGGATCCAAGGGGACGAGGAGTGGAAGTGAGGACACTAAAGAGTTGGGATGAAGTTATTAATTTCTAAAACTACTGTGTCGTCATGTTGTTGTTGTATGTCGTCTTCACCAGGCCGCTCAGCACCGTTGCAGTGGGTGTGGTGAGTCAACTTGTTTTTTAAGGAGCTGCTAACCCTCAAAGATTTAGTCAGTGGACAGTTGTGGTGTCTTAAATAAACCGTCTCGGCAGCTTCTCCACCAGGACCAAAATAGATGTTGAAAAATATGAACTAATTGTCAGAAAAACCGTCATCTGAGTCTAATTTTAAAAACCGTATAATCTCAACACACACTGGCCGTATCTCTTACTCAGAGCGAGAGGCCGGTGAAACGGCTTGGCGGTGTTCGGTTCCCACCTCCGTCTCCAAAATGGAGCTGATCCTGGGAAACCGGAGGAATCCCGCGCTCATCTCGTCCTGTGAAAAAGGCTGGAGGGAAGCCACGAGGTGTGGCGCCCGGGCGGAGGTGGCGGTTGGTTGGATGATCTGGCTATCAGTCGCTGGGTGAGCTGTCTGCTGACGAGCCTGCTGTCTTTTTAAAGGGATAGTTCAACCATCACCATAATCCCTATAGTCATAGCAGTAGGTTCGTTACCTTTAATTGTCGGTGCAAGCTGTTTTTAGAACGGCGGAGCAGAGCCGTGAGCTGCTCAGAGCTACGCTACGGAGGCTCATGGGATTTCTTGGTTTCCCTCATCAGACTCACATATGGATAAACAATGAAAATAGTAAAATTAAACATTGTGCAGGAGAGATAGAAGCCAAAAAAGGCTTATAAAAATACCTCCCCTATGTAAAAAAAACAGCAGCAATAGTCTTCAGAGTAAAAAGATTATACAGAAATTCATAATATAAAAAATAGAAAAGAGGTAAATACAGAGACTGCTTGATGAAAAACTGTCCCTGAAGGCAACGTGCATCAGCAGTTTTGCATGAATTTCCCTCTAAAACAACTCTGTGTGGTAGCGTTGTGTTATTATCTCATAGCGTGGTGAATGTGCAGGTCACAACTTGTCCACCAGAGCGTTGTGGAGTTGTTGGATTGTGTATTTGATGAGTTTGATGAGGGAAACCAAGAAATCCCATGAGCCTCCGTAGCGTAGCTCTGAGCAGCTCATGGCTCTGCTCCGCCATTCTAAAAATAGCTTGCACCGACAATTAAAGGTAACAAACCTACCGCTATGGGGCCAATTTGCCAAAAATGTTGAACTATCCCTTTAAGCTCCGGCTGCTAACCCCTGCAGTTAATGAGAGGGTTTGCATAAATTGGCCTTAACGCTGCGCTCCAGCTCTACATGACACTCTCATGTACATAAATAGGAGCTGACGTGCGCGAACATTCGCCGCACACGATATCGTGAGTGTTCGCGGCATGTGTCGCCTTTTTGACAGAGTATCAGATTGAAGCTCTTTCCCGTGTTTCTCAGCTTAAAGGAGGCTAATGTGAGAAGATGAATACCTCTGATGTTGCACATGCACAGCTGAGCTCCATAATGACCCTTTGCTTAAAGTTACATGTCAACTTAGCGGGCGGATGAAGGCTTGTGCAGAGCCGTTTGGGAATGAAGAGAAATGAGACGTGAGAGGTGTGGTCGTCATCATCATCATCATCATCATCATCATCATCACCAGCACCACTGTGCAATTCACAGCGTTCTTGCCTTTCACTGCGGACGGCCGAAGGTTTTCCAGGGGAGCGACGCTGACGCGGGTGATGATGGGGCTTGCAGGGTAATCATCGGGTAGCCATGGCGGTGTGTAATGGAGGAGAGCAGCCTGTCTTCTTATGTGTGTGTGTGTGTCTGCACATACTTTGCGTGCACGCCGAGGAGGTTTTGCGTATGTACATAACATCAGTGTGCGTGTGTGTGTGTCAGTCAGAGGCTAGTAAGAGTAGGCACAATCTGCATGCACTTAGTCCTGGCAAGGCACAGCAGGCGTTTCTAAGCCCCTGGACCGCGCGGCAGTGGAAAACCGATCTGTAAATAACAGACACATGTGTTTGAAACCGAGTCCTGTGTTTCAGCCCACGGCCGCAACGAGAGAGAGAACACCACTCTGCTCCCACGTCAAATTGTCTCATCCAGTGTTGTATGACAATCACGCCGTAATAGCACCAAAATGACTGGGGGGGTAAAAGAGAAGGGGGCACAGTCAGTGGGGGTCTGCCTACCTTGGGGTGTTTCTGATTATTTGAGATGGGGGGCCTGCGTAATGTCATGTCAAATTATTTGAGTCTGACAGCTACAGCCTGTCGGGCCGGTCGGGGAGAGCGGCGGCTGCTCGTAGCCGGCTGGCCGAGCGACGAGGGTTAGGTTTAGGTTTATTTATTTAGCACATTTATATTCAATGGTGCAAGGAGGGAACGAAGCTGATTGGCTTGTACATAAGTCCCACCCCGTCACTAATTACAACAAAACAAACCTTTATGGCGAACAAATAAACATATTAAATACATACATACAAAAGCGTGAGCAAAAATGAAGAGATGGAGAACCAAGTGATCAGTAACAAATAGAGACAATAGAAGTAAGGTATAAAAAATTCAGATTGAAATCATAAAAAGATGTATTTTTGCTGCTTTTTAAAGAGTGAATAGGAAGATATGGATCTTAGCGAAGGAGGAAGTCCGTTCCAAAACATACAGTAGGACCTCTCCTCTATAGGACGTAATTATTAAACTGATGCTGTGATGTGCGGGTAAAGGGTAAATAATATAGAGTGAGATTATTACTGTGTCTAGTACGGTGAGAATGCACATCATGAGTGAAGTTAAAGGCATTTTGGAAAGTGACAGGGAGATGTAGCTGCCCAGACCTTTACAGCAGCTCAAGTACGGAAATAAAAACTATAATATAAGGTTAAATGGGCAGAAGGATGAAGTAATGGACACACATTGTTTATCTTTTACAAACAAGGTCTGATCATCGACTAATATTCCCAAGAATTTGGTTGGACGATGATTCCCTGACCTGTTGACTGGAGAAGTGTGGCCGGCGCAAAACAAACAGGGTAAACAAAGCGCTGTGAGCAGGAGAGTCCTTGACCTCTGTCGACATCCGACCCCAGCCGGGAGTTGAGTTGAGCTTCGGGGGTTTTGTTGTTTTTCCTCCGCGGTCCAAGTGGAGGGCGTCAGGAGGACGACCTGCCAGGACGGTGACAGACAGGCGTCGCACCGCCACTTCACCGGCTTTGTGTCCTGCTCCTCTGCTTACTGCCCCCGAGGGAGGAGGACGGCCCATGTAGGCCACCGCGTTGCAGGCCCTTTTCAGGATTTCAGGTGTTTTTTTGGACATTCAACTCCAATTCATTTGTAGTGGGAGATTAACGCTGTCCGTGCTCCGCTCCCCCCCCCCGTCTCGGTTTTGTCTTCTGGAGACACGGAGAGTGTTTTTCTCAGGGTTCGTGTTGCATGCAGACTGAACGTGTCATCTTCTGTTTCACATTTCCCCTCTCCTCCAGTTTGCTCTACGGTTCGATCGTGGCGTTTAATTTATGCGTATTCTGCACATTTTAAAAAGTGCATATATTTGGACGCTTAATGCAGCATTTGTTCTGAATCACTGCCGAGCTCCATCGTACCATGAGCTGGCTTTGGAAGAAAAAATATACGTACTTCTTGAATTAAAACTGAAGTGAAGTGACCAATTATCGGTCCAGACTGTGAGATCCGTCCTCTGCCAAGTTTTTTTGGTGTGGAAATACATCAGGCAGATGTGACTGCAGATGTTTGCAGTTAAAAAAGACCCATCATAATGTCAGCTAGGGAATCCACCACCGTGTTATTGTGATCATTTCTCTGCAGAGTGGTGTGATCCACTTGGCCGGCCCACGGTGCTAAAAGGGGATCCTCCCTGCATTAAAGAGGGAAGTGAAGAACAGCCATTCTTCTTCACACATGCTCATCAAGGCCAGTGAGTCACATACGCAGCCCTGTTTCCTTACAGTCGTGGCTGAGCCCGCCAGCCCATAATCAGCGCACAGCATTTTTTTTTTTTTTTTTGGACTTCTAACCAAAATCCTGCGATGTTGCCAAGGAGTTAAATATTTATTCCTATTTAATGTCTGAATATTTCTCCACCTGGGGGCGGTGGAAACTAGTTGTAAACGCTGCAGTGACAAATAATCACGGTGTTACGATTATCATGATTATTATGCATCAATAAACTTCACAACACTATGAATGTGTAAAATTAAATATAGTCAGGATATAATTACATTATGAATCTCTTAATACAGGACCAGTTATTAATCCACCAGGGGAAGTGTTTGAAATATTTATGTCATTATTTGTCCTCTATACCAAATGTTTATGTTTATTTTATTAATTTTTTTTTACAATACAATTGACACGCTAACATTTAAAGGGATAGTTCACCCAAAATTGAAATTTCACTTTACAGGGGGTCTCGGCGTAGCAGTGCATGTCCATAAACGGTTGCAAATGGACACCAACTGTCTTTGGATGTTTTTTGGTGTGTCTTTTTGTTGCAAACACCTCCATGCTGCTCGTATGTAATGTCCGTCTTGTATTGAACCCCCGACATGAGAAATTGTCCCGAAAAAAATTTAATCAGTCCATATGTCAAGCTTATTTTGTAGCGGAAGCTTCTCGAAGCTCCTCTTCCCAGTTGGTCCAAATTTGACGAACCACGAATAGGAGCTTCTGCCACAAAACAAGCTTGAAATATGGACTTATTTAATTCTTTTCGGGACAATTTTGCATTTTGGGGCTTCAATACAAGACGGACATTACATACGAGCAGCATGGAGGTGTTTGGATGTTTTTTGGTGTGTCTTTTTGTTGCAAAGACAGTTGGTGTCCATTTGCAACCATTATATGGACATGCACTGCTACGCCGAGACGCCCTGTAACTCAGAGGAGCCACGGATAGGCTAACTTTCAATTTTGGGTGAACTATCCCTTTAATGCTAAACATCCCGACAGCACTACAAAATGGCGAAGTGAGTGATTTCGGCCCTAGAACCGGTGTCTGTCGGTTGTTCGGTGCTCGGTGGGTTTTGACTGAAAGCAGCTGCCTGCTGCAGAAACCCGCAAAACAAAAAAACAAAAAAACTCCAACACTAGTTTTGAAATGGGACAATGTGCACGAACCCTTAAGTGTTCACACAGAATCCTTTTACCTGTCACTCATGTTCCTGCAGCAGCAGCAGCAGCAGCAGCAGATTAGTCTGAGCTGGATTCAGAGAGAGAAGGAGAGGACATGTTTGGACAACACCTGACATGACAGGCTGCTTAACCGTCTCCATTAGAGCCAATGAGAGCTGAGAAAACGCAGACCGCCTCGCTCTCCAAATTGGTGCCAGTGGGGGTCAAGTTGCAGGAATATGCCAATTACTTAAATTGATCAGGAGACGGTTTCCTTGATAACCAATTTGATCAAGCTGCCGATCGTGTTACACGCGCCGCGACTGCAACGGGCGGCGAACAGGACGTCTCAGAAATTGGTTACAACGCACTAAAAAGGGGCTAAACGCAATTTCCTCTGTGAGAGTAATTCTGTTTCGTCATGTCAGGTGGTGCACGGGGCCGTGGCCGCGGCCTGTAAACAATGGCGTTTCAGTTGATTTAATTAGGCAGGGAGGAAGTATTTAGGGGCTTAATTGAGATTGCAGTGGGAAATTGCTCTTAAATAGCTCTACCTGATTTTTTTTTTTTCTCTCCCCTCCGTCTCCTCACTGTGAGCATGACGAGGGATTTCACTCTTCTCTTTGTAGATAATTAGAAATAACCATAATCACTCCCTGGATGGCCTGTGATTGGAGAGAGCCACATGCCCAAACTGAAATATGACGACTGTGTACGTGTGTGTGTGTGTGTAGGTGTGTGTGTGTGTGTGCATGCAGGCTGCTTTCTGCTCCATACGTGGAGGCATTGCAATGCACACATACACATTCATGTTCAGAAAGCGTTTTTCTCCATGTGCCTCTCTGCGCCTCAGATGGCAGCATTGCTCCTTGTGCTGCAGCAGCTACTTGTTGTACCGACTCAGACTGAGGCAGAAGAAGTTAAATCGACGCTTCAACGTGATGTTAACAGTTAAATAAAGTTAATTTTGTAAAAAAAAATCCAGAGTTTCTCTCAAGAGGATTTGGACAAATCAGATTAAATGATTTGAATTGCAGTTTTATCAGCATTTAAAACTGTGTAGAAGCCTTAGTAACACTTTATTTGACGCCTATCTCCATTATAACCAGACTTCTAATGAGTTATAATGCAGTTATAACACTGTATAACTATAGTTATTAACATTCATAAATGATCATAATGCTTTATAACAATAATCATAACACACTATAAAGCATTTTATCATAAGGTCAGGTATTATAATAGGTTATAAGTGTTAGTAACACTGACAATTCCCACATTGATAATTCATTATAAATATGGTTATAATGTGAAACAATTGGCTTATAAACCTGTATAATTACTACTCATAAATGATCATAATGCTTTATGACAATAAGAACAACACATTATAGAGCAGAAGTCATTATAAAATGCTCCATGATGTGTTATACTTATTGTTATAGAGCATTATGATCATTTATATGTGTTTATAATGATAGTTATACATGTCTATAAGCCAGTTATAACACATTATAACTATATTTATAATGCATTATTGATGTAGTCATTGTCAGCCAGTTACTAACAATTATAACCTATTATAATACCTGACCTTATAAGTCATGATAAAATGCTTTATAGTGTGTTATGATTATTGTTATAAAGCATTATGATCATTTATGAGTGTTTATAACTGTATTTATACAGTGTTATAACTGCATTATAACTCATTATAAGTATAATAATGTGTTATAGAGATACAGACTTGACAGTGTAGTTAGAATCAGAATGAGGATGTAAGATTTGTCTTTGTCTTAGGAATCAGGTCTTATCGTTATGATTAAGTTCAGACATTGATGTTTTGGAGTCGAGTGCATCGCGGCCTCAGCCAGTTTTTATTCTGCAGTTTTCCACTTTTGAACATAAAGTGATTCTCCAGCATCAAACATGTGAAGTGTGAGTGGTGCCATTTTAGTTCTGTCTTCCTGTCTTAAACTAATAATAAATAATAAATGAGACTAAATCCTCACTTTAACAGAACAGCATTGATCATTAATTCAAACACATCACTCATGATGCTCTTGCACTGCGTTGCATTCAGGGCAGGCCCGACCAGGAAGAGCTTAAACAAATATGTTTATGCTCTTTCATGCTCTGCACTGTAGCTTTAGTTAGAAGAGAAGTGACTTTTCCTGAGTTGTGTTTGATTGACAGCTGATTGTTTCTTCCTAACCAGGCGTTTGGCTTCATGTCCCGTGTGGCTCTGCAGGCGGAGAAGATGAACCACCACCCAGAATGGTTCAACGTTTATAATAAGGTAATTCCTGCGTCCACATTATGGTCCAGAATCACACTTTGTGATGGTGATTGAGGTTTTCGCTCACAGTTCAGGCAGCGCTTGCGTTTTTTTTTTTGTTTGGTGTCGATTACAGAAATCGCAGCTCGTAGAATCAAACAGTGTTATCATGTGCTGCGCTGTCTGAGTTGTACTGGACGTATTTGCAAACGCTACGCTCGGTTTATAACAAATTACAGACGCGGCGAGATCAATCAACCCCGCGGATCAAGTCAGATTTTTTCATGTCAAACAATCCTCGCTGGTTCTGGAGAGGTTCTCCACTCGAAGGCCGAAACACACTTCATTAGTCAGAGCACAGGAAAAAAAAAAACGCAGTAGCTTCACACAATAATCCCATCGTTTTTCTTGTGAAAAGCTCTGCAAATATCTCAACCCCCCCTCCCTCCCTCCCTCCACGAAGCCCCAACACATACACTCACACACACTCTCTCTGCCTCAGAAATAAAGTAATGGTTGATATGACAAACCCAGTCCCTGAAAATCTCCCAGCATTAGCCTGTAGCCACTGAGTTACTGTGTGGTGCAGCGGGCCGCTCCGACAGGAATGCTGCTCCTAATCCACTCTTTATTAAAGTGGCTGTACGACGGTGCTGCAGGTCTCGGGGCCCCTCAGCACTTTCCACCAGACACTTACACAGAAATCCCACAATGACTGAGGTTCAACCCCGACAACATAGATGCTGCTGCTGCACACTGAGCTCCTGCTAATATTCTATTAATATTCATTCGTTTTTGTTGCTGTCAATATTAAATTATAGGAATTTATGAGCTGTCCAGGAAGCAAGCGACCTCATTGGCTGAGTCAGACCTCAGTGGGTGGAGCCAAAAACATAGTAATAATCATAATGAGAATACAAAGAATAATCAGTTTCAAGGCGCTGTACAGATAGAATAATTGAAGATACTTATTGATGATAATAATAATAATAGTTTATTTGTATGGCACCTAGTGCTTTACAGGGTAAATGAATGGTAATACAGACAAGATAAAAACATTAAAACATAATGCATGCAATTTAAAGTATACTTTTTATAACAATAAGGAGAAAACAATGAGAATCAACGTCCCATCCAAGGAAAAAAATAAAAAAAGTAAAGAAAAAAAGTAAAATCCTGGGACACATGGTGTTTAAATCTAGAGAAAATTACAATTTAAAAGCCAAACAGAATAAAAACAATATAAATTGTAATGGATAATAAAAATATGAATCATAACTTATGCCAAATATACAAAAATACATTATACAGCTTTGTGTCTTCATATCAATCAAGATACATTGACATACAGTAGTTCTATATATTTTTGAGGTATCTGTATTTTTATATATTAGTTTTCCTTCCAGAATTGAGTATAAAGTCAAAATGAACCTCATGTCTGTGTGTTAGTTACAGAGTTGGTGTTAGTTATTGTGTGTTTAATGTCTCCTCACAGGTCCAGATCACACTGACCACACACGACTGTGGAGGACTCTCAAAACGCGACATTAAAATGGCCAAGTTTATTGACAAAATTTCACTTTCTATGTAAAAACATCCGTCGATTTTTGCTTTTTGTAGTTTTTTTTTTTCTAGTTTCCCTTTTGATTCCAACAAAGAAATGTATTTTTTTGTTTGTACTCGTGTCGTGCTTCTGCTTTTGTCTCAAATAAATCTGTGAATCCTATTTTCATGTTTTCATTTTCTTCTCCATCGCGTGGCCTTGAATTTTCATATGAACTTTCGTGTCGTTGCGTGGTTCCTTGTTTTTTTTTTTTTTTGTGTGTTTTTTTCCCAGCTGTGTTTATTTTCACACGTCGAGTCAGGAGTGTAATCTCTGCTGTGCAGCTCTGGCTGTTTCTCTACCTGCCAATGAACCAGAGGATATTTTCCCCTGTCAGTTCTCCACCACGCCACATGTTCTCGTCTTTTTGGCCCCAGAGAGAGGAGCGAAACGAGGAAGGGGTCAAAGTCAGTAGGAAGGGGATTTATCTGATTTACGGTTTGGTAAGGGATGAGTCAGATAGGACTGCTGTGTTTTCCTGACTGGATCGCCATCAGGAGAAGATCAGCAAAGAGAAGGGAGGAGGAATAAAAGCCAAATCAGTAGGACTTTGCAAAAAGCCTCTTTCTCTTACCACTCTCATGCCTGTGTGGGAAAAACGAGGCTGCAGCCAGCGGCCTTTTTTACCTTAAGCTCACTAATTAACACTTTATATCTTGGTTAATCTGTGCACAAGCCAAAGTGTAAAAAAACGTTGCATTTTTACAGACTGTTCCTCAGCCAGCAGCATCCAGGACTCTGTGGTTATCATCGTGAGGTTGCCAGGCAACCAGGAGGTCAGCTACAGTTCGGGTGCCTGCCGGTTTCCCAGTCGATGAGTTTTAATCTGACCCCAAACTACTTTTTATTTGACAGGTGAACACACTTGGACACAGTTTGGGTTTTTATGGTATCAGCCTCCTCATCTAACTCTTGGCCAGAGCGTTGATAACTGTATTTTTCTGCCAGAATGTGGGGTTCGTAAACCAAATAACTGCAGTTCAATTGGTGCTAAAGCAGATGTGACGTGGAAATATCACTTTTTGAAAGCTGCTGTAACATACACTAAAAGAATATTGGGTTATTTCTGTAACCCAATTTCTGAGTTATTGGTGTTGAGTTAAATTTTTCCAGAGTTGAACCATTTTCAGGCTTATAGGCTATGAATTCAACCAAATTCCTGGGTTGTTCAAGTAATTGGGTTATTTTTCAGTGAGTAATCCATTTGTTGGGGGCTCTAACATACACACTAAAAAATATTGGGTTATTTCTGTAACCCAATTTCTGAGTTATTGGTGTTGAGTTAAATTTTTCCAGAGTGTGACCCATTTTCAGGCTTATAGGCTATGAATTCAACCCAATTCCTGGGTTGTTCAAGTAATTGGGTTATTTTTCAGTGAGTAACCCATTTGTTGGGTTAAGGGTTGGGTAACTATTGGGTCGAGCAAGTGCTTTTTACACTACCCAAGAGTAGGGTTATGAGTAACCCAACTCTTTTGACCCAAAAGTTGGGTCAAAAAGAATAATCCAACCTGTTGGGTTAAAATAACCCCAAAAAGGGGTTTGCCCTTATCTGAACCAACAATTGGGTTATTTTTTAACCCAACCGTTTTTAGTGTGTATATTTGAGTGTTTGGTTTGCCCTGCTGCCCACAAATGTGAGAATTGACCAAAACAATCCGTAATTTTCAGGCTCCTGAGGTTGAAATCCATGTGGTTTTACAAACTGTTCCCTCAGTTCTCACGTCGATATATTGGAGCATTATGAGCAGTGCATTTCACTGGGAAATGTTTTAATTTCACAGAATACATCTCCATTACGTCAACTTTGTTTCATTTAAGGGATTTAATCTGATGAAATGAGCAACATATCTGAAGCAGTGACTTTTCCAATTAAAACACAGCATTGGAAATATGGTGAGATGTCAGTTAGACCGTCCTGTTATATACCACCTCCACCACCACTAGAGCAAACTTGCAGGAAACGACAATTGTTGTTGCGGTAAAGTGGTCGGCCACTGCAAAAAAAATAAAGAGGCATCGTCGATGGATGATTGTTAAGAGACCAGAAAGAGAAAAATGTCATGTTTGATTCAATTATGCATCTTTTTTTTTTTTACCAACATGTTGATCATGTGCATGGATGAAGTGTTATACATACAGTATTAGACTTCACTGGATCACAGTTCTGTTCAAACTCCAATTTTTCTTGACCTTAGCTAAATGCTGTTGCTTTGCTTTTTCAGATTTCAGACATATCAGTTGCATTAAGTCATATGACCAAAATTAGCCTATATCACGTAGCAAAGATGATGTGTGACCACCTAATCCCTGCTTCATTCATCTATACGGTCGTGTTCCAACCAAATGTAGACAACTGTCTGTTGCACAACACTGACTGAAAACAATATGAGACGTTTCAAGTTTTTTCAGAGCTCCCCTCCCTCTGGACGTCCCTGTGCAGCTCTCGTATTGTCCCAGGTGGACACACCCATCATCATCATCATGACAACACCTTCACCTGCAGCAGCTTCTTTGAGGTTTGTGTCAAATGTGTGGAGCTGTGGGTGGAGTTTTTCCAGTAGATCCAGTGATCAATTTTCGATCCCTTGCCCTTCTGTAATAATAATCACATCACTTTATTCTGTTAAAGGGATAGTTCAACATTCACACTGCCATAATCTCTATAGTTACAGGAGTAGGTTCATTTCATTTCTTTATATGTATAATTATGTTACATTACGACACGTGAAGCAAACACTGGAAACTCTTTGCGCTTTTGAAATCTCTCCGCCCAGCAGCGTCAGCCGTGTCTGGAATGTAGTTCCGGCTGCAATGTCTCATAATGTTACATGATTATCTCATAGCGTGGTGAATGTGCAGGTCACAACTTGTCCACCAGAGCGTTGTGGAGTTGTTGGATTGTGTATTTGATGAGTTTGATGACGGAAACCAAGAAATCCCATGAGCCTCCGTAGCGTAGCTCTGAGCAGCTCACGGCTCTGCTCCGCCAATCTCAAAACAGCATGCACCGATGATTAAAGGTAACCTATGACTATAGGGATCATGGTCAGAGGAGAATCTCACTAAATGTTGAGCTATCCCTTTAATCTATTGTCCCTTTGGGAGTTTTCTCCTGGATGATGGGTGCTTCAGATGGTGATGCGTTCAAAGTCCTCGTCCTGTTGATAATCAGTTTATCGTCAGACAATCAGACAATTATCAAAATGGTTGTTGATGAATGAATTTCTGTTGCTCGGCAAACCTCTGTCTTCACAGGATGAAGAGGAGGAGGAAGAGGAGGAGGAGGAGGAGGAGGGGTATAGTTTTTTTTTAAATGACCAGACAGCTGTTCCTACAAGGCCATGCAGGCTGGGCCCAGACCAGGCCAGATGTGGCCCCTTCAGATAATTGGCCTCAGCTGATGGCCAGGAGCAGCAGCAGCTCAGCCAGCCCTCCCATTACTGAACTCCCTGGATCCTGGATCCTTAATCCGCTTTCAGCTTCACCTTCTAATACTGCACCGCCAGCAGCCCAGCCTTCACACACACACAGACAGACAGACAGAGACAAGGAAGGAAGGAAGGAAGGAAGGAAGGAAGGAAGGAAGGAAGGAAGGAAGGAAGGAAGGAAGGAAGGAGAGAGGTGAAGCAGAGACTGGAGGGGAGGGGAGGACAGAGAAGTGACAAACTGAGACAAGAGTCAAGAATACACTGAAAAAACTCAGATATCTGACCAAGAATATTTGTCTTATTTCTAGTCAAAATGTAATTTCTAGTCAAAACAGATCTCATTATACTTAAAATAAGACTCATCATATTAAAAGTAGCTTGTTTTTAGACTTTTGACTCATTTCAAGCATATTTTCACCTGGAATAATATTCTTCCTTATTACAAGCACAAAAAACTTGCTTTCACTGGCAGATTTTTCTACTTATTTCAAGTGAAAATGATCTAAAAACAAGTTAATTTTTAGGTGATGAGTCTTATTTTAAGTGAAAAGAGATTAGTTTTGACTAGAAATGAGACATTTGGACAAGAAATAAGACAAATATTCTTGGAAAGATTGTGTAGATGAGCGGGACAGGGCAGGTGGGGACGCCTCTTTCTTTTCTTTTCTTTTCTTTTTTTTATATAGACCTTGAGATGGAAAAATAATAATTCTCCCCCCCAGCACAAATGTCTTAGTGCCCCTGAGAGCAACAGAGGGGGAAAGAAAGAAATAAAGAAAGAGAGAGAGATGGAGTGGGACCTTCATCACTTAGCGGGAGAAGAAACCACAAGCAGGAGAAAGGCTTTCTGGGTCTTTTCCAAGAAGCTGCTGCTGCTGCTGCTGCTGCTGCAGCGTGCGATAGCGGCGCCATATTTCTTCTTGAGTGTGTGAATCACAGCTTCGCTCCCATGTGAGGACGGGGTTGGCGGGCCGGTAGTTGCAACATGATACGGCCAAATAAAGATAACAATGTCGTAGGGAGTGAATCTTGACTTGTTGAGTCTCTGTCTGTGTGCAGCACATTTGGGATTTGCTGCAGACTCACCGCTGATAGTAATCACAGCGTGCACTCGATGCCAAAAAGCAGCAGGAGCTTAACATTAGCAGAGACATTTGTATGGCATTTACTATTTGATCAAATGCACCCCCGCCTGTTATGCCTTCCCCACGTGCAACTGCTGCTGCTGCTGGACCATCGCTGACTGTTCTCATGTGTGAGAGCAGAAACATATTGTTGTCTGTTTTTGGTGATAAATGGCAGTTTCACGCTGTCTTCTCCCATTTAAGTTGTCAGTACTACTTTTTTTGGGGGGGGGTGAAAAGGAAAACAGATTTTTCCTGTATTGTGAGGGATGGATGTCATCATGCTGATTCCTCGGCGAGGTGAGGTCATGGATGAGCACCAGAGGAGTTCACGGTTGTCGACACCCTGTGAAAATCATGTATCTGAAAAAATAAAAGACAAGTTGTGTGGATTTTAAAATGATTTATTGTAAAATTACCAAAGTTATACATGAGACAGGTGAACTGATGTCTCTCTGAGGTGTGACCAGACTAAACCATCAATCCTTCATTCATCCCACGAAGGAAGGAGGAGCACAAATTATAAATTATAAGATATTTAATATCTGCATATAAAAAAAACAACAACTTATGTTTGGTTTCTATTTCCATCACTTCTTCTCTTCCACTGAAGTTAGCATCATGCTAACCAGTTAGCTCCGGCTCAACTGGCCAGTGTTGTCACTTTCGAGACCAGACTAAACCAACGTGAGGCCATATTGTGTTCAGTCCCAGTCCTCATAATAAACATGTGTCTTAATATTTACATTATTCCTCCTCAGATAAAAAGAAAAGATGATTTGATCTAAAATCTTAAGCATGTTTAATGTAAACAAAGTTTGGATTGAACAGAAGAACACAGCACAGAACTTTAGTACAACTATTTTAATTATCTGGAACTTATTGGATTACATCACAGAAACCAAAGTGAGAAACTGACACAGAAACGTTTGTGGTGAAAAAAAAAAAAGTCACTCCAGCTGTGATGTGTCTTGATTGGTCTGGAGAAAAAATCCTGAGACCGAGAGAAGACCAAGACCTTGAAGATGTGGACTCAAGACTGCGATTCTGTGCACTATTGTAACACGCTAACATTTCCTATCAGCACCAAACACGATGTGGAAGTCATTCATTTTTCAGGTATTTGCAAATAAATCATCCAAAAGGTCTTTTTTTGAGAGAGATCAATGTTGGATCCAGTTGATGGTTTCTATGTACAAGTAGCAGTTAATTATTTTTGTATATATTTATGTTTATATTTATCGTCTACATATTCATTAAAGGGACAACAAAAGAAGTGTTTTTGCCTTAGCATTCTTCCAGCAAGACGGACTCATGTTTTCATTCATTGTAATTAAAGTCAGAGGTTCAAAAGATTTGGATTGACCATAACGCCGCCATAATCGCCGTTATTCTCATTCGCGTCTGTGAAACCGAAAGTAAGGAAACGCTGAAACAACACCACTAATAATAACAAAATAACGATAGAGACAAAACGATATATTGATCGAAAATGGAGCCATTAACAAGTGTGGGTAGCGTAGATTCATCCACAATAACATGAGACTGTTTTATAACCGAATAGAAACTCCTCGCTGGCCCTTTAAGTTTTCTGTTTCCTTTTCAAGACAAATGATTTTCATACCTTGTTGACGGTTTCGGCGTATTCTTCCGCCTTCCTCAGAACTGTCCAGAAAATCATTTGTCTGGAAACAGAAAACTTAATAAATACTTACGGACATAATGAACCTACACAATGTCTACATATTCAGTTCGTCTCGTGTTCATGTCCTCCCTGCCTGTTATTGGTCAGGTGAGGGAGTGACATGTGATGTGATGTGACGAGGCAGACAGGAAGTGAAGTGAAGTAAAAGCTGCTTTATAGTTGATCCATCATCATCTTTAATTGCTCCTTTATATCCACAAGATCCACACCATGAAGATCCAACATCTTAGGCGGGAAACTCATGTCTGTAGGCTATCCCAAAAACAACAGAGTCGCCCACAATCAGAAATCAGCACTCTTCTTGTTCAACAATCACATTGTTCACATTTGACCAACACATGTAACACATGTAGTGGCCCCTTTCTGTCATGCCCCGTCTGCTCTGACATGGCAAAGACTTCCTACATTTCCCATAATTCTCCATGTGAACCATGCACACGATGCATGTGGGTGATCCGAAGAGAGGAACAGTTAAGCTGCAGGATTTGAGTTTCTCATCCCGCGCCTGTGAACCTGCAGCAACTGTGCACACTGGGGGGAAGTTCTGATGACTTAAGACGTCAGATAATTGGTTTGCTTTAAAATAAATTATCTATGTCAAACATGGGATCCTCCTTCATTCTTCGCTCAGCCACCCACAGCTCTCTGACACACACACACACACACACACACACACACACACACACACTGGGCTGTGAAGTCACTGCAGCTCAGCACAGTCACTAATCCCAAAATGACTGTCATGTGTCAGCTTTGTCAGAATTACTGTGGTACAGAGATAGAGACTTGGCGGTGATCACATCATTTTCTCAGGACACGTATAATTATAGTAATTTATGCTGTTGTAGCTACTTTGGCTTGTAGCAGCATGAGCTACCGGCCAAATTTTGTTTTGCAATAAATCTTCAGCTCTGTAAATCAAAGAGTGTTGTCATTGCAGCGAAGTGTAAAAGAAAAGAAAAGAAAAAAGCAAGAGGTTTGATTTTATGCTGATTGCATTAAAATACAGTTATACAGATATTTAACTCTGGGATGTTTTCACTGGAAATGCACTGAAATATTTCAGGAGTTTCTGGACCGTTGTTGAAAACATTTGGCTGCTGCATCTGCACAGGAACGTTTTGAGCAAAGTGCTGGTGTCTTGTTCAAGGACGAGAGTTTCACAGGTCAGTGCTGTGAGCTGTTTGCCTTTCAAATACCTTCCAGTCACGCCGCAGAAATATAGTCCACTTACAACTGTTGTTATGTTACAAAAAAAGAAAGAAAGAAAGAAAGAAAAAAAGATGATTCAGTCCAAAAAATTCTAAATTCATTTACACAACAGCTGTTTCACTGCAAAAACTCTAAATCTTACCAAGAATATTTGTCTTATTTCTAGTCAAAATGTCATTTCTAGTCAAAACAAATCTCATTCCACTTAAAATAAGACTCATCATATAAATAGTAGCTTGTTTTTTGACACTTTTTTCTTCTTTAAAGCATATTTTCACTTGAAATAAGAAGAAAAATCTGATAGTGGAGCAAGTTTTTCTTTCTTATTACAAGCACAACATTTTTTTTCTACTTATTTCAAGTGAAATTTTGTTTGAAACAAGTGAAAATGATCTAAAAACAAGTTAATTTTAGGTGATGAGACATATTTTAAGTGGAAAGAGATCAGTTTTGGCTAGAAATGAGACATTTCAACATGAAATAAGACACATATTCTTGGAAAGAGTTTTTGCAGTGTTGGGACTATTTTCTCCTGCGGATTGATACTAACTTGCTACAGCAGCAGAAATGTGTGTGTAGGATTGACCCAAACAATTTGTTAATAATGTTAATAATAATAATAATAATAATAACGATAATAAAGGAACATGTTACGAAGTGTGCGACACTGATGTGTTTTTAATTGTCATGCTCACCTTTGTCAAACTCAACAACCATCTAACACCCACCACTTTACTGTTCTCCCTCCAAAAACCTGATTGGGGTGAACCACTGCAAACAGCGGGGGTGTTGTTCCCCACAAACACACACATAGACAGCAAATTAAGCCACATTGGTGTTTATACAGTGTTGTCCACACAGACAGAACACAATAAATCAAGGTTTTAAATGTATATATAACCACCAGCTTCTGAAAAATATCTTTAGATCCAAAACCAGGACCCCCCTCTCTTTTTCAAACATGGTAGAACCAGGAAGTAGAAATAACAAGGGGGATCCATGTTGGACTCTTTTGCCTGAGGAAAAGGAAGAGGATTAGTAGCAAAGGTGAGATTCATGTCATGATATGGCAGCTAAACTTGGCCGGCTATCAGACGGCTCGGCTCGTGGTTTGTTTAACACTGACTTCAGTGAGTGCAGATTCATGAATCAAACAAACACAAACATTTAAACACACACACACAACACAAAGCTGAGCTGTGAGAAACTGGAGAAGAATCTCCATCAACGTTGTGTTTGCAGTAAAAAAAAAAAAAAAAAGTTTTCTCTCATCCCACATCTCGTGTTTATAGCAACAGTTGCTAAAAGAAGTCAGACTCAGATGTGTGCTGAAATAACAGTGGTCAGATGTTAACACAGGAGCTTAATGGGGCAAATGCATCTTCTTTTCTGCTTTGAAAATCAGTATGTATTGTATTTCTGCAATGTTTTATCATTTAACGTGCTTTTCTTGGTCAAGTTTGTTCTTGTAGCTTGTAGCTTGTAGCTTGTAGCTAGCTCAACACAGCAGGGTTGATGCCTGCACAGCTTGTGACCTCACTCAATATAGGTACTAACTACACTTAACCCTTATGTGCGCTGTTCATATTTGTCTAGAAAATGACAGTATTTTGCATTGTTTCTTCTGTCAGGGCTTGGGACAGTGTGTTGATGCATGGGCCTACATTGAGTGTGTGTGGTTATTTTGTTCTCCTTGGTGGCCGGAGTTTGAATGCAGGGGAACTCAGTAGCTTTAATATTTTATGTTGATAAATACATGTTGATATGATGTTTATATTTATTGAGACTCACCTAGTATTATTTGTTTTCCTTTTTGCTGATGTTTTAGATTTTTGTTGCATTGTTTCAGTTTCCACAAGTACAGTATAGTAAACAAATCCGATTGGCCCTTATCGAGCGGGTAGGATATTCAATGTTTGGGGCATCTGCATTATCCAATGTGGAAAAAACGACCCCACTTTCACCCCAGATTTAAAAGTAGAATTTTGCACAATTTTTGGGCGACGTCGTCCGATAGATGGATCAAATTCAGTTTTTCTCTAACTTGTTAAACTGATCATGGTCCCTTTAACTTTTTGTACGCGCCATAAAAAGACAGCTTTAAGCTCCTCAGTCGCTGAAGGCTTGACAGACAGCTGCAACAAACGGGTCTCATCTCTGTTTTTAGTTTGATGAAAAACTTGATTTTAAAATGGAGCTTGGTGCGATAACGTCTATGAAGTCAAAGTTTTCACCTTTCATGATTTGTTTGTGTTCACAGAGACTCAGATTGGGAGTTGGAGGGTCTGTGGATTAACCTGCTGCGTGTCATTGGATGACAGAAGACACCAACGTCCGGCCTCCAGTAGGATCTGTGACTGTGGAAGATGGATATCGTGCTGCTGCAGCTGAACAGGTAATAAAACAAAACAAAAGTATGTTTGTTGTACTTTATTATTTGAGCCACAAGCAAAAGATATTTACATCCAGGAAAGTTGTCATTTATTGTTTCCACTTTGGCTTGAAAAGCGCATTAAGTCTTGTGGAAAAATTACAGTGCAGACTGTAAGTTTCATGCACAAAGCTGAACAGGACATCTGTATGGACATTGATCTGCTGCTTTGACTGGAACTGGTTGCAGGTGGTTTTCTCATATTTAGCTTAAGTTGTAACCAGCACTTGAGTTGAGGCTGGATGGTGTTGAACGTCAGGGTCGATTCGTTTCTTCCTCATCGGACCGGGAACAGAGATTTTATGTGCATATTGTCATGTGCCAAACAAGTTTTGAAAATGTGCTTTTCTGTAACAAATGTCTCTAATTACGGACCAGAGAGGTGCCCGCATACTTTTGACCGCACACTTCCTGACAACTGTTCATGTCATGAGTGGTCACGCCCGTGTCCCTCACCTGTAGCAGGTTTCTAACCAATGACAGGCTGCGGTTGGCTTCCACCGTAACGACACTGACACGCAACCACTGGACAAAGAGCCAGACGGTGACTTAACCAGGAGACGCCTCCGCTTTTCAGTAAAAAAAAAAGAAGCTGAAAAGAGACAGATACGATAAACCTCGAAGCAAAACATGCAAATGCAAACATCTTGAGTTTTTGTTTGTAATATGAGTTTCATGGCAACAGTAATCCAAACGCAATCAAACGTCAGTTCAGGATTCAGCCTGTTGCTTCACTCCTGTCCTGCATGTGGGTGTCTCGTTCTCTGCAAGTTTGAGATTAAAAAACAAACAAAAAACCTCATTATCGTTGTAAAAGAGACGGTTTTTATGTTTTCAGGCTACGTTGTGTAACTGCATAGCAAGTTTTAATGCAACACAATACAAACAAAATGCCAAATATCGACCTGCAAAGACTTGAAGTGCATCGTTGTCTATAAAGACGGCTTCTCCCTCAGCAAAAAGTAGTACTTGAAGTTCATTTTATTATGTATGCTTGAGTATAATAGCAAGTATACTACGGACCATGTACTTGTAGTGTACTAGAAAGTATACTAATTTAATACTACTTCAGATCAAATTGGAACATTTATAAAAGTACACTTTCAAGTATACAACAAGTACACTCATCTATATACTCCTAGTGTACTACTAAGTATATACTTCTAGAGTAGTCCACATTTTAGTTTATTGAAGTATACTTTATAAGGTCATTTTAAGTTTACAAAAGTACACTTTTAAGTATACAAGTACACTCATCTATATACTCCTAGTGTACTAAGTATATACTTCTAGTCCACATTTTAGTTTATTGAATACTTTATGTCATTTTAAGTTTACAAAAGTACACTTTTAAGTATACAAGTACACTCATCTATATACTCCTAGTGTACTAAGTATATACTTCTAGTCCACATTTTAGTTTATTGAATACTTTATGTCATTTTAAGTTTACAAAAGTACACTTTTAAGTATACAAGTACACTCATCTATATACTCCTAGTGTACTAAGTACTTCTAGTCCACATTTTAGTTTATTGAAGTATACTTTATAAGGTCATTTTAAGTTTATAAAAGTACACTTTCAAGTATACTGCCTCAGTTTTAGTATACTTGCAGTACACTTTAATGAACTATTCTTTTCTAAGCGTTGCCTCTGATGGAGATCATGACTGTCCATAACTTTGTTAAAACAGACGAGATGACCTTTAAAGTAAGGTTTTGATACCATGTGAAAATAAACGGCTTCATGTGGGATTGCAGACCGGTCAGCGGTGATGCAGCGTTGTACCTGTGCTGTGCTAAAAGGCCTGTCTTGTTGTGTTTTGGGTGCAGCAGCTGCCCTGGTATCCATGGAGATAAACATCACTGTGGGCCGCCATGTTGTCCCAATAGACCCCTGCTGCGTGCGCTATTGTTTGCTCAGCTACAGGGTCAGTATTGTTATATTACAGGGTCTCGTCGGTGCTTCTGGATAAACTGCCGGTTTGGATGTAAACAGGGGGACTTGGTGTGTTTATGGGATGCAGCAGCAGCTGTAGCCCAGGTTTCAGGATCAGATAAAAGCTGCTCCAGGGACCTGGCAGGCAGGCAGGCAGCGTGCAGAGCAGAGAGCGAACAGAAGCTGAGCAGCATTGTAGTCGCAGCTGAGGAAGAGGAGGAGGAGGAGGAGGAGGAGTGGTGGAGGCTTCGGTTTAATAGAGCTTGTTTTGTTAATTAGGAGACATGGGATGGGCGGAGTCTAGATCCCAGTCAGTTGGAAGTGTCGTGACATTGGTGCAATGGCGTCTCCTTCCTCCTATTGAGAAATATGTAATCGCATCATGTCACCATAACCAAGCTTGGTGATGCCGCCGCCTTTCTTTGTAACCATGAAGCGAGTTGTACTGGTTTCTTTATTCCATTTCCGTCCGTAGCTCGCTGTGCAGCAGCAGCAGCAGCACAACCTCAATGCAAAGATACTGTAGCCTATGTGTCGTTGTTATGACGCCTGCAGACGCTCCCTCAGACTCATCATTAGACAAACAGACCTGGAGACCATGCAGCATCACAGGCCTCAGGTTGTTTTTACAGTCAGATGTCTACATTTAAAGGGTTAGTTCACCCAAAATTTGAAATTTCACTCATTATCTGCTCACCCTCATGTCGACTATAAGGGCAAATACCTCCATGCTGCTCGTATGTAATGTCCGTCTTGTATTGAAGCCCTGAAATGCGAAATTGTCCCGAAAAAATTTAAATAAGTCTATATTTCAAGCTTGTTTTGTAGCGGAAGCTCCTCTTCCCAGTTTGTCCAAATTTGACATGGGAAGAGGAGCTTCCAAAAAACAAGTGTGAAATATATAGACTTATTTAATTTTTGGGGGACAATAATAAAAGACGGACATTACATACGAGCAGCATGGAGGTATTTGGATGTTTTTTGGTGTGTCTTTTTGTTACGAAGACAGTTGGTATCCATTAGCAAACGTCAAATGAACATGCACTGCTACGCCGAGACCCCTGTAACTCAGAGAAGCCACGGAGGACTCTGAAACTTCAATTTTGGGTGAACTCTCCCTTTAATAATCCAGTCTCCCCAGGATGAGATTATAGAAGGATCACAGTCAGATTATGATGACGTGATGTTCAGCATCTCCTTCTTCCTTCTGATATTCAGAGTTTTTTTTTATTACAGTCAAACATTTAGTCATTATTAGAAGTGAGTGCCTCTGTGTCCACGTGGCTGCAGCTGTTTATTTAATCTGCACATTATTTCCTCGATCAATCCATGCCTTTATTTATTTCCAAATCCAATTTGATAAGAAAACACACAACTGTCAGATCTATTCTACTCTACTCTATAGTGTCTGTCATAATGCAGTGGAAGTGGGGAATTCCTTTCCCGAGAAACTCCAGTTCAAATATTTACAGGCTATAAAGCCCTCGCTGTTTTGAACTTTGCCCTCCAGGTTTGTGCGCGTTCACGTAGCCGCGCGGTTTTATTTAAGCCTATCACTTATCACAGGCAAACGAGGATTATGGGTAACTTTTACGGCGGCGTGGGCGCGCTGTGTTTTTGTTGGGAATCGTATACAAGAGCCGCGAGTGACTTTGTTCTCCTGCGTCAAATCAAATCGAAGCGCGGAGCTGCTGCTGTTATAGAGCCAGTGCGCATGCCCGCCGCTCCGCCGTGCACGTGGGCGCGCCCAAGGAAAGAATTTGAAGCGACGCGCGCTGCTGATGTTACTGTTGTGACTTGTTATGAATGATGAAGCTGAACGACAAAAGAGCTTCAGTAACATGTGACACAGAAAAAGAAAGAGCTGTAAAAAAGAAAAAAAACTTTTTATCTCATTGTCATAAAGTTTTAAAATCACAAAGACGCGTCTGTCTGTCTGTGTAAACTCACTTTGAATTTTCAGACTAAGATAAATATTATCATAATATTATAGTAGATGCGTTTAAATGAGAGCCTTTCAGGTCAGATATCAAAGAGCTAAATTCACCAAAAGAGTCCGAGTCCATAAAAACTCAAACATTTCTCAATGGCACCAACAAAATTATCTGGATGTAAAATGAAATATTCTAGGAATATTGCAATTTTTTTTTTGTTTTTTTTTGGAAATGTATATTTAAAAATCTCCTCATTTTTTTAAATATTTTTTTTATCTAATCAGATTGAGATACTGATGAAGAAACACTATAATGTAAAAATAAATAATTAATTTCTGGGCTTCACACACTGACTCAAGAAGAACAATTATTCAAATAAACTCACTTTCAGTATCACGAAGACAAAAGCAAAAAATATTATAGGAACTATTATTGAAGTGTAGAATGGTTTAGACTTCAGGAGGACTCAAATAAAAATAAATACTGTAGTAATATTAAAGTTATAGGAGATCTGTTTACCACATCACAGGCAAACTACAAGTCAAGGTACAATATTAAAGGATTATCATTAAGGAAAACAGTGACAAGAAACAAACACTGTAAGATTAAAAAAAACAACTAAAATCATAATTATTTATTAAGTAAAGGAGGAAACCTCACTGTAAATTATTATTGTCACTACAGTGAGTTGAGTTCACCATTAAATCCCACAGAAGCTCATAACGAGATCAAATATCAGTGGAGTCGAAGCAGGGGAATAACGAGCTTCACAAAGTGTCACCGTGATGATCCACAGACTGACTGACTCCACGTTACTGTGTTTAAAAAATAAAAAATAAAAACATCCACGAGCTCAAATCCAAAAATATGAAGATAAACTCATTTCAGAGTAGTTGGTGATGCAGAGAAATAAAAGTTAAAAAGTTAGAATTAAGACAGTATAATAAAGAACAGGACACACTGAAAAAAAAAGTCTTTTGGATCTACATAAAAAAAACATGTACATCGGTTCCACATATTAAAGTTATGTTTACCAAACATGATATATTCATGTTCTGTACATTAAATTATTATTTGTTAAACCAACATGATTTTCTTATATAAATCAAAAATATTTATTTTATGTTCTATATATTAGATTGTATTATGCTAAACTGACTTATTTTTATTATGTTAAATGAATGTGTTTCTTTAATGTGTGTTATATGTAATTATCATTAGTTGGATCAACATGATTTTTTCATGTGAAGCTAACCTAACCTTAACAGGTAAATCAGATACTATTAAGTTCGGTACACTTTAAAGATTTAAATTACTTTTATAAGCTGATTTGTAAGTTAAGAATTTCATTTCTACACCCTTACTAAACATTTACTAAAGCACATGTGGACAACCAACTTATCTTCAATTATAAATTCCAAACAATGCATAATAAACATGCATAACTACTAAAAATACAACCTGCTAGGTAATCTAGTAATATGCACATCACATAATAACTCAGTGGAAAAATAAACACTAATTTAATTGAAAATTACCATTTATATTTATTTAACATTTCAAGCAATAGAATACTGCAGGAAACATTATGAGGACGTACAGTTTTTACAATCGCAGAGTAAAAAAAAAAATGGTGTCGGCATGAAATGAGTGTATCAGTGTTCATAGTAAAGAAAAACTCACCCCAAACCCTAAAAATGAGGGTTGTAATGCATTTCAGTTTTATAAAAAAATATAATTTTGTGTGTGGGCTCCACCCAAATAGATCAAACAATTGTCAGAGGTAGACAAAATAATGCATACAGTATTACCAGCAAACACGCTTGGTAGCCTTTTTTCCCCAACAAAGATACAACATTATTGGTGAACCAGAGGAAAGCACTATCCATGGAGTCAGAAATGTGTTTGTGCATGTGGAACAGAGACACGGAGGGACATTATGCACACCAATGGGCTCTATGCACAGCTCCACCACTTCCTCAATTTAAGGCAGGTCCCTCATTTCCTGTCTTACATTATTGGACAAACTGATTAATCCAGGTGTGTCTGAGTAGTCACAATGGTCTGACACACCTGGATCAATCAGTTCATGTCCAATAATGTAAGACAGGAATGAGGGACCTGCCTTAAATTCAGGAAGTGGTGGAGCTGTGCATAGAGCCCATCAGCAGAACCTTTAGCTACAGTCACCAAACATATTAAAACTTACCTAAACACACCAACACAAAGAATTTTCACTTCACAAATTTTTAAAACAAAAAAAAAAGGGGGGGGCGGCAGTGTCCAAGGAATCAAACTGGAGGGCCTGGATAGCCAATTCACTGACAAAGTCTGTTTTTCAGGACTTGACTTTTGGACAGTGCATTGCCTTCAAGCTCCATGACCGTCTTCTGCAGCACTTCAAATGTGTACTTGAGTTCAGCAGGGTAGTTTAAGTTCGAAGAATAAATGAGTCCAACCTCCAGGAATCCATTGAGGAAACCACCATGCGTATATGTCTTGAAACTCAGAGATGCCAGTGAAAAACCACAGGGCAGTGGCATTGTACTTGAGTCCCAGATTGTGATGCAGGATTTGGACAATGTTCCCTTAGCTGCTGCCATGTTTGGATTCATCAGCTGCCTGTACAATGCACAAAAAAATAAAACAAGTGGGATTATACTACATGCCATGTGCATAGAGGGAATACTGCATTTGTACTGTGTAATTTATTAAGATATCAAATCTTTATTAATGGCACTTTTCATACACAAAACACAAAGTGCCTTACATTGGCTCAAAACCACACAGAAACACACTTTGATATAAAATAGTAGAATAGAAAAGAATAGTTCACCCCAGAATGAAATTTCACTCATTATCTACTCACCCTCATGTCGACTAAGGGCTGGGAGAAGTTTCAGCGTCCTCTGTGTCTTCTCTGAGTTACAGGGGGTCTCGATGTAGCAGTGCATGTCCATATAACGGTTGCAACTGTCTTTGTAACAAAAAGAAACACCAAAAAACATCCAAATACCTCCATGCTGCTCGTCTGTAATGTCCATCTTGTATTGAAGCCCTGAATTGCAAAATTGTCCCGTAAAAAAAAATTAATAAGTCTATACTTCAAGCTTGTTTACAGTGGAAGCTCCTCTTCCTGGTCTGTCTAAGTCTCGCGACATTTGCACGGACCAGGATGAGGAGCTTCTGCCGCAAACAAGCTTGAAATATCGACTTATTCAATTTCTTCGGGACAATTTCTCATGTCGGGGCTTCAATACCAGGCGGACATTACAGACGAGCAGCATGGAGGTATGTGGATGTTTTCTAGTGTGTTTTTTGTGACGAAGACTGCCGGTGTCCATTTGCAACCGTTACATGGACATGCACTGCTATGCCGAGACCCCCTGTAACTCTGGGGTGAACTAATCCTTTAAACAGATCCAGTAAACCAACAAAAGCAATTTAGGCTAATAGTAATACTCACCACTACTACAGAAGCCTTTGACATAGCAGCACCCAGTATGTTGAATATTCCGCAGCACATTCACTAGAGAAAGCGACACAGATGGAAGTTCAGTTCACACACATTGAACAGAAATACAGCAAATCTTTATCATCATTTACCATTAGTGCCATTTCTTTCTTGTACTGAGAGATTGATTATTAGGCACATCTCTCCAAAATAGTTTAAACAAAAAATGAACATTAGAATCTTAAGGGCAGTAGGACTTGCAGTAGTTATCTTTACTCACAATATATTGAATATTTAAAAAAGCAACTGAATAGTAATACTCACCACTACTACACAGAGCCTTTGGCGCATGCACCAAGAGATGTGTGGGTCTCGGCTGGAGGATATTATCTACAAAGTAAAAAAAAAAAAAAAATCAAGCATGTGTGTGTAGGTAACATCAACTCAAGGCAGGACATAGACATAAAAGACCCAACGTATAGGCTAAAATTAGTTGTTAAACCCGAGCGACAAAAAAAAATTAAAATCGGGAAGTCACCGGCTGTAGTCTACTTATTTTAATGTAAACAAAGTTGTTAAAAATAAAGTTACCGTCACTCCCCCTTTCCTTTCTCATGCGGCAAACGATGAGTACGCACAACGACGACGCCCTCCCACCCCACACACAGACCCACAGTTACCTCCAAAGTGGAGGCGGCTGCACACGAGATAACTGTTACACTGCTGGACCTCAGCATGACGGAGTTAATATTAAGATAAGTTACGTCGCAGAGTCAGTATCCTCCATTTTGTTTAAGAACTAAACACCGCAGCCACGTTTAGCTAAAGCCAATGCCAGAGTTACCCATCCCCCACACTAATTAACCTCCCAGTGCCGGTTTGAAAAGAGAATTTTCCCATACAAACTAGTTGCCGTGCACACATTACCTTACCAGAAATAAAAACTAGGCAAATGAAAAGACTTAGGGTCGGCACACATGACTACTGCCATCAGCAGAACAGAGAATGACCAGACAAACGTTAGCAGTTAGCCCCAAGACTAACTCGGTTTTACTCGACGTTGCGGGGCAAATAAAAAGCTTAACCTTTTCAAAACTTGATTAAAAACACTCCACTTCTATCTCTGGCCCATATTCAGTACGTTTTTATTACCTTCATCCGCCTTCATCGTGTCCAGAGCCGACCAAATCCACAGCTAACATCACAGCGAGGGAGAAAATGGCGGAGCCTGCAGGTCCTCAACAACCGTCTTCTGGATTGAAAAAAAAAGTCCTGAAAAGACCGCCCCCTAGAGGTGGGCTTTTCAGCTTACTTCCGCCTGATAAAACATAACTTTTTCATGTCGTCTTGAAATGACAGAGACGTGTAGGTTTAACATTGCTCAGTATTGAAATACTTTTTAAAGATTTAATCATGTTTTAGAGAGGAATTTAAAACAATTATGTAGCATATACAAAATGCATACTTGTAAATTGAACAACCCCCCTTCTTCCATTTTTTCAGTGCAGAACTGCTGACTCTTTATAACTAACATAATAAATCACGTGGTTCTACTGTGTTATTAGTTAATCACAGGTGCTGGTTTATAATTATTATTAAGTGCCATGTAGGCTGTGACCGGTGTGACGCCTCCTTCACTATCAGTGAAAACACCACAATCATCGCTGCTCCGCTTGTGCAGCGCTAATAGGTATCAGTCTAATGGTCAGTAATATAGATATGGGGATTTCTGCAGGTGTCAGAACAAGAGATAGCTATAGTTCCGGTGGCGAGGCGCGCGAGATCCAGGTTGTAGATTCAACACGTTTATTTTCTGCCTTTTTAAAATAATAATGATTTTTAAAAAATATTGTAAATAATCTGAAATATGCAGCTTATAGATCATCCGAGGTGGAGACGCACCGAACCATAGCACCACAGCACATGTTGAGTATGGGCTTCGTGTGTGTGTGTGTGTGTGTGTGTGTTATACCGAGCACAATCAATAATAACTCATCAATAAAAACCCAACAGAGGGACTATTTCCTGACCCGCTTTTGGTCAAAATCACCAAATAGCAGAGTTTAATTGCTAATGAGTCTGGTTAAATCCTGGAAATTTACATATTAAGGTCTGGAAGTTTTTGCACAATGTGGATCAAACCGAGGTGGATTTATTTCAAAACAATAATAATAATAATGTAGGAATAAGCTTTAATAAAAGAGAGTCTGTCGATAAGATTCCAGATCAGTGCTGGATAATCCTGAAAAACCGTCATTATTCTGAACTAGTCTTTGTGCCAAGTTTGTTTCTTGTCGCTCCTCTTTTTCTTTTTTTTTGTGAAATGAACAGACAGACTCGTCTAAAACAGACTTGGTTGAAATAAACCTCTCTTTTCCTGGAGTTTATTCAAACAAACATGTTACCATAAACACATGAGGACTTGGATTCTCCTTTTCTTTTCTTTTCTTTTTTTGGTTTGGATTACAGTTTTTAGGCTAATGAACTTAGTACTTCTGCAAAGTCTTACATTATCGTACAAAACAACGTTGCACTCAAGTTAAACATGCGGGGTTTTTTTCTGTTTCAGCAAAGAAAATGGAAACAAAAACAAAAACAAAACACGTAAAGGTAAAGTCACTGAACGGGAGAGGAGGCGTCACGTGGCTCCCTGCATAGACGGTAAATAGAAAGCACACAGAAGCGGTATAAAATATATACATGATAGGTGAGGTTTTCTTTTTTCCTCGTTGAGTCTGGGCGCGTGCAGGCTCAACACTTTAATCTTGTTTTTTTCTTCTTCTTCTTGCAAATCCTTATTTTGGTCGAGGAACCCCCCCTCAAAAAAAAAAAAAAGCCAAGTCAAAGTCTTCAACAGCAAAGCAAGCGCAAAAACAAAGAAAAAAGAAAAAGATCCCATCGTCTGTTTTCATACGTCAGGCCTGTATATATTTACATTTATATATGTACAATGCAGCAATGTAACACGTCTTCATTAAAAAAAAAAAAAAAACCTGGACATTTCAATTGCTGTGCAAGTTCATCGGTAAACACATAAAACCCGCATAATCCATGTTTTCTTTTCTTTCTCTCTTTTTTTAAAATGAAAAATGATTGCAACTAATCCAGTTTAGTTGTCTGTGAGTTTCCGTCTCCATCCGCAGGTCGCCTCCCCGTCCGTCCATCACATATAGATTAATTTCTTTCTATTTATAACGCCGCGGCCTCTTCCTGCTCTCCGTCCCGTCAGCTGTTGTACTGACAGGCGTTCAGGCTGGAGCCGGGACTCTGCAGCCCGCTGTATCCAAACGTCGGGTGCTGCTTGGATTTGAGTCTGAGCGTGGCCAGGCTGGAGTTGCACGTGTCCCGGTAGACGCTGTACGGCGAGCCGGGGGGGCCATACGGACACGCCGACGACGACATGGCCGAGTTGATGCCGGAAGTGCCGATTCCGTTCAGGTTGCTGATGTTGTTGAGGCCCGGCGTGGGCATGCCCGGCACGGCGGAGTGGCCCATCCCGGACGCCATAGTCATGGAGGAGATGGAGTTGGGCGCCGAGAACATGGACTGCGAGGTGAGCGGACTCATGGAGTTGAAGAAGGTGAAGTTCTTGGTGGAGAGCGGCGCCGGGGTGAGGCCCTTGTTGGTCCAGTTGTTGTAGGTGTAGGCCGGGTACATGTCGTCGTACGGCTGCATCAGGCCGCTGAACTGCGGCAGGTAGCTGTTCTTACACAGGTCCATCTGCTGGTTCCGCTCCCGCTTCCTCCACTTGGCGCGACGGTTCTTGAACCAGACCTGGAGGGAGACGCACGGGTTAATGTCTAGTTATTTAGCCAGTGGTGCAGAGTAACGGAGTACATTTACTCGAGTACTGCAGGATTTGTACTTTACTTGAGTATTAGATTTCTTTGGTAGCTACTTGTTACTCTTACATTGAATACATTTCCAAGACAAATATTTTTACTTTTACTCGAGTTAATTTCTGGGAAGGATGAAAAGTACTCTTTTTTTTTCTTTTTTTCCTTTTCTAAAATACTATTGAACATAGAAGGAAACTCTGACCCCTAAAAGCAGCTCATCAGTACAGCTGGTATCAAAGAGTTAATTCTCAGAAACAAGAGTTAAAAGGTTCTTAAATACAGTAATTAATTGATGTGAAAAATAAGAAATGTCTTACTCTTACTTAAAGTACCTTTAAAAGCAAGTACCTTTTTACTCTCACTCGAGTAACATGTCGACTGAGCTACTTTTACTTGTACCGGAGTAAATTTTGACCAGTAGTATTTGTACTCTTATACTCAAGTACTGGGGTCGAGTACTCTGTCCATCTCTGTATTTAGCACATTTCATATGTCAAGCATAAACTCAATGTCCTTCATGCACAATATGTGAACAGCCTCCATATTAAGACAAACAAAAAAACAAAAACACAAAACGAATTAAAAGCTTAAGAAAATATTTAAAGATTAAAGTAGATATTTTGCACTCCACCGGACACTAAAGGCGGGATTTCCCCGGTTCTTAGCCGGTATTTACTTTTTTTTTTTATATATATAATTAGATTTGATCATCCACTTGAACCCGAGGACCTGCTCATCTCCCCGCTTCTCTTCATGGCTGAATCTGAACTCTATGGATTAAAACTATGTAATATCCTCAAATTTGCTGCTGCTGCCTTCAGGGAGCGTTGTTTTTTGGAGACACTAAATACATTTTTTAAAAAACAACTAAAATACTAAGACCTCTCTTGTGTGCCATTTAAAAAAAATCATCACATTGTATTTCGTTTGCATGGAGTCTATATTCCTCCTTCATCTTGTCTTTATTTAAAAAAGCTAATGTTGAGAGACAAACAAAAGAGTTTCAGTTAAAACCTCGGAGCTGAAGCTGCAGGTTGAACCGGACTGACGGGACATTTAATACAACTTTATTTCAGGACTGTTCTCAGACGTGTTTACACCACTTTATAAACACAGAAGGAGAAAAAAAAAGGCACAGACAGTTATTCAAATTATCTTCATAAAAGAAAATCCAAACTCTTCACCCAGGCACCACAAATAAAGGTCTGTATACCGGATAGGTAGATATTTATTTACTTATTTATTTCCTGCAGGATTTGTTGCAGGGAGCTGTTGCAACTTCTCTTTTCTCCACATTTGTTTGTCTTTTTACTTAATCCTGATTTCAAAATAAAGGGAGCGTCTGCTGCGCCTCAGCCCAACAGTCAGCCAATAAAAACCCTTCATTTACATCGGTGTATTTGAAAACAAAGGCTTTACAGTCCATAATAATAGCAGTAATATCGTGTAGATTCGGATTTGTTTTGTTTTTAAATCTGCATTTATTTGTTAATAGTCATGTTTCCTAGTTATAGGTGCAGGAAGTGTTGGATGAACTCTGGTGACTGTAACATGGAAATTACATTTCACCAGAATCATCACGCAGATGAAAAATAATTTGCATGATTTTAAAAAAAAACTAATTATCTACTAATTTAAATATTATTGAAATTAAAATAATGCAGAGACAAAATGTGAATGAATAATTTAACACGAGCAACATAAATGTGTTTAGACCTGAGTTGAATTATTATTTAATCTATTTATTTTTTAACATTTTTCCCTGTGCTGCACATATATATTTATATATACATTTAGGATATTAATATCTGGGTCAGACGTCCTAAAATAAAAGCAACAGGTTTACACCACGGTGCCGTCGCGCGCCTCTGGATTTCCTCAGCTCTTATCGAAACCTGACAAAAGCTCCGTTAGCTGGCACTCTGCGAGTCATTTTTAATTCATATAGTAGAAACAGTTTACAAGTGGTATCATCAGCCGGGGCTATTTATAGCCGCGCGCGGAACAGGGTGCTGCGGACAAATTGTCCACAAAAGACATGAGCGATGTGACAGACGGAGAGCTGCGGAGGAAACAGAGGCAGAGCGAGGCTGCAGCTCCTGGACCGAGGAGGGGGGAGGAGGAGGGGAGAGAGGAGGGGGGAGAGACACTAAAACACCGTCGGGTTTTATATTAACACGTTAAAAAAAAACCCCTCATCGCATCAACATTCAACCTGAGCGACACAAACACATAACTCCGTCTGAATGTGTGTTATCTGTCAGGCTCCATTAAACAGCGACGACCTGAACACATCGAGTCCAAACACTTAAAAACGTCAAAACATCTCATTAAAAGCTCCGATATGAATATGAAATATTCACTCTGCGCCTCGTCTCGCGCTCTTTACAATGTTTTCCCTTCTGCTCCGCCAAAATATAAAAAAATAAAAAAATAAAAAGCTGCTCTGTTTGAAACTCGCCCCCTCTTGGCTCACGAAAAGAAAACTCTCTCTAAACTCCTTCCGAGACTTTTCACTCCCCCCCCTCCTGCACTTTAAATAGCTGTGTTGCATTTTTCTGCAATTTGAAACGGTGGGTTTTTCGCTCCGCCGCAGCCGCCAGGCGCCAGTTGCTGTAAATGAAAACCAAGTTGCAATTGTTTTGTGTTTCGAGCATTTTTCTTTTTTTATCTTTTACTTTTTAAAATAACATCATCGTCACCTGAGTGTCTAAATATCCTGTGTTGTTGTCTGTTTTCGCTCCAGGCGCTTCTGCTCTCGGTTGTATTTTCTACTTCTTATAATAAGAATCCAGGTTTATCCTCTGATTACTGAAATATCTGAAATAAGATTTTGTTCAAACATGTTTTTATTTTTCAATCTGTGAATGTTGTAACTACACCCCCCTCGCCGCCCCCTCTCCTGAACAAATACAATCACACAGTTTCCTCACAGGTAGATCTGGCGACATGCACGCGCTCCTCCACCGGGAGAAATACGGTGATGTCACCGAAAACAAAAATCCCCTATTGGCTCCACCGGCAGCTTGAGGCAGCCTGAGTTTCTGCTAAAAAAAAAACAAACTTCAACATGAAATATTGAAGTGAGTTTTTTTTTCGTATCGTTGTAGTTTTATTCCTGGTTGCGTCACAGTCGGAGTTGAGATTGAAGCGTTTGGTTTAGTAATGGAGGATTTAAGGTTCTGGATGTGCAGCAGCTGACAGTCAGGGATGACTGCAAGAAGTTAAGATCGGTTAACAAACAGCTTTTGGAAGTATCTGTCTTTTGGTGAGAGTGTGTGTGTCTGGCTCGGTTTTTCTAGCGGACAAGAGCTGCAGGAATTTACTGGATTCTTCTACTCTTTCATTCAGTTCGAGCTCAGTTTATAAAGCGCAGACTTCAAAGCCACAGTGGATGTTGTGTCGCTCTGTCCTGGCATCACACAGAAGGAGCTGGGAGAGGAAGTCTATGTTAAAATCCTCACTGGAGATTTTTCAAATTAGCTCAGTTTAGACAAATCACCGGTAAATTAAACATTAAAATATTTTAGTGGTAGCAAAAAGTTATCATTGAATTCGACACGCCGGTTTAAGTCTGACAATTAGGTGTTTTGGAAGCGTCATTCTTGACTTTAATTCTGTTTGTCTTCTTCTAATTATTTTTTTGTCAGCGTAACATTTCATTATTTATTTGGTTTCACGTGTCTATGAAAATATTTCCAGGTAATTACTCGAGAATTGAAAAGAAACCAGCCAAGAATGCTGCTGTTTATTTTGTTGAAATCGTCTTTACGCACACATTACGCACGCTTTACGCACGCTCGGCGGTCTGCCTTGCTGGTCTCTTACCCGGACTCTGGCCTCCGTCAGGTTCGTCCACACGGCGATCTCCTCCCTGGTGCTCATGTCCGGGTATCGGTTCCTCTGGAACGTGGCCTCCAGCTCCTGCAGCTGCTGGCTGGTGAAGTGAGTCCGCTGCCGCCGCTGCTTCTTCTTCTTGGGATCGTCCGCGTTCCCGTCATCGCTCCTGTGCTCGGCACTCCTCTCCTTTTCTGTGGATCAATGAAAGTCGGTGGAATTACTGCACGCTACAGCTGCTTTGAATTGACATTTAGACAATAAGTAATATTTTGCATTCAACGAGTTAATATCTGCACATTTTAATGTTAAATGATTCAGACTGGGAGAAAAGTGCAGCAGCGTGCAAAGGTCAACGACTGAGAAAAAAGGCCTGTGAGCAAGAAATAAGCAAAGCCAAAGCTATAAATAAATTGTTTACATTGTTGTACATAAAAAATAAGCCCGAAGTGACAGCTCGAAGCCAAATATTTACTAACATGTCTGCGTTTTGCGTCGATTCTTTCAAACACACTTAGATCTGCCTTCGGTCAATATGTGTTTCTTTACGACGAGCTCTGCCCACCCTTATCTCCCAGCTGCTATCTTGTATTCGCGCCCCGACAAGATTGCCCCCATTAAACTGAAGGGTCAGCACGTGCAAAGGTTAATCACAAAAAAAAGAAAAGAAAGAAATACACTCCTTGGATATTTTCCCAAATACAAAAAGCAAATTAAACAACAAAAAAAACCGCACAGTGTTGTTTTTAACCTCCGCCCCATAAATAACTGTAACTAAGGAAATTATGAATAAATCACGTTGACTCGTTATTTGCTCTTTCTTCCTCGTGTGGACCAAGAAAGGGAAGAAAGCGCCTTTTTGTTTTTTTTCTAAAAAATGTGGCAAAGCTGAAGAACAAAAAGCTTTTTTTTCCGAGAACTGTTAATACGGACCTTCTGGCTTTCAGTTTAGATTGGTGGATGGACCCAATATTTATAGTTTGTTGGTTTTAATGCATTTACTGACAGCAGGCCAGGCTTTCTGCACATTTTTCCCTGACAGACTTCGGGATCCTGCCAAATATTTGGCTCAGCCAGCGCAATAACAAAAAAAAACGGGGTGTAACTGCACACAAAAAAACTGAACAATCTGCCACATTTTATTGTATTTACGCGCGGAAAAATACCAAATAAAGATTTACAGCACATGTATTGGGATAGATTCTGCTCATGTGCATGACACGGAAATAAATATTCACTGCAGAGAGAATGAGCAAACACTAAAAGGCAAACAAGTGAAGTTAATACTGCAAAATCGTCTCCTCTTTTGTGCCTTAGCGGCGTCAAGTCTCAGGAACAAGCTCCACCGCTGCAGCAGACCAACAAACAGTGTGTGATTGCACTCAGAAGGAAGGAAAACGAAGCACTCTGACTGCTGTACCTGCCAGCTCTGTGTCTGAAGACTCGCTGCTTGAGTTCTCTAAAGTTTCTCGACTGCTGTTTGAAGTTCTCGGTAAATGAAACGCGGGGGCCACGTCGCGATGCGGCGGCTGCGGCTGCGGCGGCTGCGGCGGCGGCGGCGCTGCTGCTGCTGCTGCTCTCACTGCCTCTGCGATTCTGTCCATATTCATCCCACCTTGAATAGAAGGATGCGTACACAGAGGAAACGGGGTGAATCCTGGGGTGCACACAGCTTTCCTCCTCCTCCTCCTTCTCCTCCTTCTCCTTCTCCTCAACTGCTACGCTACGAGAAAAAGTCCACCCGCTGCCAGACACACACCGCGACATGGGAGGATGAAGCATGCAGGGAGAAGCTCCACGACAAGGGTTTTTTTTTTCCACAAAAAAAGAGACTTTGATGGGGGGAAAAAAAGTAAGAACCCAGCTCAGTCACACACTAACACACACACACATACACATACATACACAAACACACACCCCTCTCCCTCCTCTCGGTGCAGCAGTGCGCTCTCCTTCTACCCGCTGCAGGGGAAAGCTTCAGCCCGCTGTGATCGAGAGGAAGCTCCGGCTCTCCAACCCACACAGCGGACACACCCATCTGGGTTTAACCTCCCCCCCAAAAAACGAACAGGTCCCTCCCACCCGTACCCGCTGCAAGAAACTCTCAACTCTCCACCCAACACAGATATTTAGTCTGACGTCAAGCTACAGCAAATACAAAAAAAAAATAAAAAGAAAGAAAAAACTCCCATGAATTAACAAGACGTTTGATCTCTGTCGCCTGCGCATCAGCCATGCAGAGTCTGTAGCCGCGTTACGACAGAGAGATCGATCTGATCTGAGCGGAGAATGAGACACACGGTGTTAAAGGGATAGTCCACCCAAAAATAAATTTCACTCATTATCTCCTCACCCTCATGTCGACGAAGAGCTGTGAGAGTTTTCAGAGTCCTCCGTTCCTTCTCTGAGTTACAGGGGGGTCCACGCAGCAGGATTTGTCCATATAATGGTTGTGAATGGACACCAACTTTCTTCGTCCAAAAAGACACCAAAAAACATCCAAATACCTCCATACTGCTCGTCTGTAATGTCCCTCTTGTATTGAAGTCCCGCCATGAGAAATTGTTCCGACAAAATTAAATAAGTCTCAGTTCATTGCTCTTCCTGTGTCAGTGCAAATCTCACGTGATTTGCACTGAACTGGAACAATTGGGGCTTCAATACAAGAGGGACATTAAAAGTGAAAAGAAACCTGGTGTCCATTCACAATCATATGGACAAATACTTCTGCACGGACCCCCTGTAACTCAGAAGACACGGAGGACTCTGAAAATTCCCACAGCTCTTAGTCGACATGAGGGTGAGTAGATAATGAGTGAAATTTGAATTTTGGGTGAACTATCCCTTTAAAAGTGTGTCTCTGGTGTTCGCTGACACTTTTTGCAGCGTTCACTCGCCTCCTTTTCAGTTGTCGGGAGCGCGCACTGCAGAGTAAAATGGGCCTGTTATTCATACAAGACATGTTTGAATGTGTTCAGCGCAACGCAGCTGGGTGCGCTTACACACACACACACACACACACACACACACACACACACACACACACGCACACACTGTATAGTATCTCGGGCGCGCGCTGCAGCTGATTGAGTAAACATATGCCATCTACCCTGTTCGCTAGGTGTGAAAAGTGCGTGGACATTTGAATAATCTTGTTGTGTGTCTTTGTGCACTCCCAACACCACATCCACGCGTTGTTGTGTATCTCTCTTTTTCTTACTCATACCTATAGGCCATGTTTTCGTGCATGCAGACCAAACACTCCAGTGAATAACCAGCTGTTGACCAGCAGCTACCCCCCCCCCCCTCTCCAAACAGCCGCTGCTTTATATCCAAACTTTAGGAAAACTCGTCCCAAACTCCATCAGCGCGTGTCCTCCTCTGTCCCGAGGCCGGTCTCTGGCTGCACAGCTGGATCCCAACATCTCAGACAGAGCACATTATGACGGATGGCTCGGTAATAATACGATCTAGTTCCAGATAACCTGAATGTGGCTCCTGACGCTGACACGTCGGCCTGACGCATGAATGAGAGTCAGCGGTGGTTTGGTTGGCTGCAGGGTTTTATGATAGGCGCATTGATTTGACCAAAGTGGAGACTGTGCATTGGGCCTAAAATCCAGATCAGGTCACGTGGGGATGATCTGGATAAAGACGGAGCCATCGGAGCCACAGCAGGTGAATCTGAAAGTCCAGGTTGGGAACTGGAGATGCAGATTCTCCACAAATCCGGTTTGTTGGATGACAAAACGCAGCGGCGCTGTGGCTGCTGGAAAGAGAAGCGTGATGGTGATGTCAAGAGGTTGGAGGCGTCAGAATGATGAGGCCTTAAGCACAGCAGGAACATGGCTTTAAAGGGATAGTTCAGCTTTTTTTGAAGTGGGATTGACAAATGCCCATTAAGTGCACGAGATGCAATAGAAAGGTCTCTGCTGAAAATACTTTACTGCCTGTGTCTCGGTGCAGCGCGTGCAGAAACCTTTCTATGGCATTAATGGGCATTTGTAGCTCCTACAACCCCACTTTCAAAAAAGCGTAACCATTCCTTTAAGGTTTAAAGTAGATCTGGTGCATTTTGGAAAATCAAATTTGGTTAACATTTATTTTAGAGAACAAAACAGTGATTTTTTTTTTTTTTGTTTTCTTTAGCTCATTATCCTGTAATGGGATCAGTCCATACATGCGTATTTTTAAAGTCTATTTAACATGAACACTGCAGTTCGGTTTTTTTCCCCCCTCAAAATTATTATTATTATTATTAATATTAATCTTATTACAAGGAACGTAAAAAGGCTATTTGCAAATAAATTAGAAAGTGACTCGGATAAAAACGGCTCAGACATGAAATGTTGAAAGCTCAGTTTTTTCAGGTTAAAAGTTAACCTCCACGTGCAGCAGCAGCACAGGCTCCTCTCTGTGTCTCTGCTCCTGGAAGGGGCAGAAAATTACATAAATAACACCCACTCGTGTAGGGTATTTCTTCACGTTTGATCAGACAGCCCCTATAGAAAAACCCATCTGACCCTCTGGCCGTTCAGGCCGGAGCTGTATAACCTCTATACGTGTCAGTTTAAGCGCGCGCCGCGGCTACGGATTGTCACCGGCGCCAGTCTCGAGTATTTTCGGCCTTTTGTATGACATGAGATCCCCGTCGGACCGGAAAACTCCCCTGAAGGCCCCCTTTTTTTTTAAAGAAGACAATTGTGTAAGCTCTCAACAAGCATTTTGCCTTTTCCCATCTATATTTGTTCAGCCTCTCTTTCTCCCTCTCCGCACAGACGAGCTCATACACGGAGCCTGGATTAGATTTCTACACATTACGGAACTGTCATAGGAAGTTGAAGGAAAAGATTAACCTTTCCACTAACATTAGCTGAGATTCCTGCTCCGACCTGTGGCCTGTTGTGTCTCAGACAACAAGGTCGACCCTCATTATAACCTCCAGGCCCATGGGCAGAAAAACCCTCCGTCCGATTCCTCTGAGTCTGTCTGCGCATCGACTTTTTGTAAAGAAACGTGGTAGTAGTCGTGCGTAAAATTGCTGCGTTTGGCTCGAGGAGACGAGACAAATTGAGCTGCTGCAGCGCGTGACCTCCAAACACGGAAGTGCGCAGATGAGTGTGGTAATTAAGTGACCTGGACGACCTGGTCACCTCGCAGTGTCAGCAGGTGCTATTTACTATGCTGCTCGCTGCCAAGGCTGAATTGTTGGGTGAGTGTTAGTTAATGGGTGAACCGAGTCCATTAAAGGGGATAGTTCACCCAAAATTGAAATTGCACTGATTATCTACTCACCCTCATGTGGACTAAAGGGCTGGGAGAAGTTTCAGAGTCCTGCGTGTCTTCTCTGAGTTACAGGGGGTCTCGGCGTAGCAGTGCATGTCCATATAACGGCTGCAAATGGACACCAACTGTCTTCGTAACAAAAAGACACACCAAAAAACATCCAAATACCTCCATGCTGCTCGTAGGTAATGTCCGTCTTATATTGAAGCCCCGAGACGCGAAATTTTCCCGAAAAAAAATTAAAGTTTATATTTCAAGCTTGTTTGTAGGAAGCCCCTCTTCCCAGTTCGTCCAAATTTGACGAAACGGGAAGATACAATACAAGACGGACATTACTTACGAGCAGCATGGAGGTGTTTGGATGTTTTTTGGTGTGTTTTTCTGTTACGAAGACAGTTGGTGTCCATTTGCATCCGTTACATGGACATGCACTGCTACGTCGAGACCCCCTGTAACTCAGAGAAGCCACGGAGGATCTGAAACTTCTCCCAGCCCGTAGTCCACATGAGGGCGAGTAGACAATGAGTGAAATTTCAATTTTGGGTGATCTATCCCTTTAAGAGAACCGCGCGCAAAGATGACATGTTTTTAAAAATGTATTTAAATAGTGCAGCAGCTGAAAAAAAGAAAGAAAACAGAAGCTCAGACCTCTTAGAAAGGGGTCACTACACTTGTCCTAATATTACGATAAAAAAAAAAAAGAAAGAGTCACAATAAGATCACAGTAAAACCCACTGACCCTTTAAGTCCCTACAGGAATATTATAGGATTTACAGCACATGGAGATTTTCCACGGAGGAGTTCCTGCATGTGACTCTACCTTCCTCTGTCCCGCCGCAGATAGCAGCTATAACAGGCTGATAGATGGCGGAGCGAGAGAGCAGCCGGTGGTTGAGGAGGGGGGGGGGGGACAGTATACTCTTAAGAATCCACCCAGCCTCCTACTCCATCCTGCATCCTCTGCCTGAGTCTCTGCTCTGGAGGGCACTTGCGTGTGATGGATGAGTTAAAAAGCCTTTCCATCCGGCAGGACAGGTTAAAGGCCAGTGGCAAATGCAAACACTCATATTTTTCCTCCAAGAAGTGAAAATAAACTCTACGAGCGCCGTTAATCACACACCAAACACACTCACACACACTCACACACACACCGAGAGACGTGTATTTGTGTGCGCGTGCGTGTGTGTTTTTCGCTCTTAACTGTTGGGCAAAAAAGCAAAGTGAGGAGCGGGAGCACGAGGGGCCAAAAAACAAAGCGTAGAAAATTAAAAGCTGGCGAGCGGACTGAAAGACAGGAGGTGGAGGTGTAACTGGACCCGGGGTGGGTGAGGGGGGGGGGGGGGGGGTTGGGGGGGGGGGGGGTAACTGGAGAAGGACAGAGCTGATTATTGCCTTGGTGATGGTTTCTCTGCTCGGGCCAAGGCCTGTTGTTGTTTGACCTGCAGCCTGACAACCAACAAACAACCTGCAGGCGGAGGGAGGGGGGGTGGTGGTGGGGGGGGGGTTATAGGTGCACATTAAACAACCTTCAGAGAGATCGACTCCTCAGGAGGCCTGCTGCTGCTGCTGCTGCTGCTGCTGATAACTGGACCTGAGGTGGAATTATTTCCCTCAGCTTTGATCCCAAAAAAATACCACTGAAAATCAATACTTTATATTTTGATACAGAATCCACCACAGTTTTAATAGTTTTAAAGAATATTAAAATGAATTTAAAAAAAACAACAAAAAACTCCAACCTCCCTCAGACATAATCTGACCTTTAAAACGAAGTTGCGCTCATAATAAACCATAATTTCCTGCAAGAAGCTGGAGTTTAAACATCTTCATCTGATTCTGTGCCTTTTTATTTCTTTCTAAATTTTCTTTCTAACAGAGGCTCGTGTCCTTTTCTTTGCGCTGGGCTCTCAAATTATTATTATTTATTTATTTTTATTAATCTTAAAAAATCCTTCCAAATATACGATAACACGAATGGAGCTGTTTTATCGTCTATTTATGAAAATATAGCCACTAAATTATCATCATCTTAATCCTCATTAGAATAAAACAAATTACTGAAGTTAATGACAACCTTTTTTCTTTTTTTTTTAATAAGTCAGTCTGATTTTCATTTGTTTTCCTCGTGCTCGTCTCCTTAATGATATTTCCGCACATTAGCATATTGCAAACGCCTCGCGCATCATCCGTACAACACAAACACACATACACACACACTGACTGTACAGATGTCTGAACTCGCACATCTGTGACATTTACGCACGAAAAGGCTCCGACTGCAGCATTTTCTTTCTTTCTTTTTTGTTGATTTTCCATGTTATATTCTTTAGTTTTGTAGCGAACAATAATCAAAGTGAGAGGTCACGAGGTCATACCTGGGTCCCCACAAGAAATCACATTCTTCGACAGATTCAGTTCCATTCCAGTTGCCTGAAAAACAGAAGAAGAAGAAGTTTCATTAGGAAATTAAATGAAATAAAATGAAAAAATCCTTCATATCACATTTAAAGTGTCAAATCTTTATTATACTTTCTGTTCCAGTGTCACAATTGTTCTCTTATTCGATTTTTTTTCTCCTTTAAACCACTGAATAAATTAAAGTTTTAGTTTCAAAACCCTGTGGCCACAGAACAGAAGACTTCACTTTTATTATCGAACATGTTTATTTTATAGAAATGGACAAAATGAACAGCAATAAAAATCCAATATAACACTAAATTATTATATTATCATAATATCAGGGCGCTATAAAAGGAGAAACCCAAGGCAGCGAAGCTTTAATGAGATTATAATCATCATAATAAAAATAATCTCAACGCTCCATCGAGTCTGAACATGAACATCCTTCACATGTTGTTTGTTTATTCTGAAACGTTTTCACAGATCTTCATGTTTTGGTGCCCCCTCCACCCCCCCATCCTTTAAACCCAGCAGCAGCCATAACCCAACATCCCAGACATTCCCTTTAACAAGACACTACACACACACACACACACACTCTGACCTGGCCTTTCTTATCTACAGGAATCCCTTTGCTGTTTTTATGTCCTCAGTAAATCTTCTGTCCTGCGCTTCTCCAGGCTGCGCCACCCCAGCCCTCCATCAACCCTCCATCAACCCTCCATCTATTCATTTATGTGGTTGATGCATGAGGCACCGGTCCAATGAGACTCAAACTGATGCTCAGACACTGTGGACGGCGCTGCCTCTGTTTCAGCTCCTCATCTATATATTTATATATCTATTTATCTCCAGAAGATGTCAGATCTCCGCTCCTTTGTGGCCAACCTGACCGACTCCCATCCCACCGCCGCCGCTGCGCTGTAGCAACCTGACGAACGTGTGTGTGTGTTTGTGTGTGTTTTGGTTTTTATATTTACTCACCAGTCGGTTCCCAGCAGAGGCAGACAGTCAGAGAGAGAGGGAGAGAAAAAAGAAAAGCCTCAGAGTTTCCCCATGCAGGTTGTTCAGTTAAATCCAGTCTGTGCGTCGGCTGCGCGTAAACGCTGCGTCCGCGGTAATCAGCGCTTTGGTCGCGTCTCCGCGGCGCTGCCTTGGTTTTCTTTGCCAGAGCTCTGCAGCACGCCTCGCGGTGACGTCACGACACCGCAGTCCCCCCCCCCCCCCCCCCCCCCCCCTCTACCACTCAGTTGTCATCCTCTTCATCCTCCTGCACCTCCATGTCTCCTCTTCATCCTCAACGCTTCTTCATCATACACACACATATATTTTTTTAATTCCTCGTTGTTGTTTCATTGATGATAATCATCATCCTCACCTGACGTCATCCTCATCTTCATCCTCCATAATACATCCTCTTCCTCAACTACACATTTGACCAGGCCATGGATCAACATGCAGGGTGTAATACATACATTATTATTATAATAATAAAAATAACAATAATGAAAATAACAAGAATGACAACGAAATAAATATTATTATTACCAATAATAATACTAGGCCTACTAATACTAATAATAACAATAATAATTATAATAGCTATGATGGTAATATATTTGTGTGTGAAGCTGCTGGTTAAGATTTTTTTTTATGCTGCGCATTAACTCAGTTTGTCTTGGAGGTGAAAAATAAAACATCTTTCTCAGCACTGCGACTAATTGAACACCGTTTTTTAAAACCTATAAATTTATTGTTTGCGAATAATAATACCATTCAAAAAAAAAATTAATTTCATCAAGATGGATTTTTTTGTGTGTGTGTGTTTCTGACAAAGTTGTGAAATCACAATATTCCGAACACGAACCTCCAGGTAGTTTAGTTTAATGCTGTTTGTCTTGTAGAAATTAACCGACTGGACAAACAAAGTGCCAAAGTGTCGAAGACCCAGCTCCTGTTCACAGATTATTATTTAAACAGTTAATTGTTCATGTCCTAATATTTACGCACAGGTTGAAGCGCTTGTTTTGTTCAGCCAATCAAAAGCGCTTCATTGTGCCAATATTGAATTTGTGCCGTGGATTAAATCCTGGACTGTACAGACTCTCTGTGATATTATTATTATTATCATCATCGTTATTATTCCTCCTTATAAAAAATCAAATCCGTATAAAAATCTTCTGTTGAAAGGAAAGATGCTGATGTGGAAACACTGAGGCCTTTGTGTGTCTGTTGCTGCTGCTGCGGCGGCGGCGCGCGGCTCAGCAAACAGCTCGATAAGTAAATAGATAAAAGAGACAAAACAATAAAAAACCACCGCAACAAAACACTTTTATAAAATCTTTAACTAAAGCAAATAAACGGACGAGTCGGCTCCGAGCTGCAGGCGCCGCGGCGCTGAGCTGTTCTCACACAAAAAGGCCTGAAAGAGGAAAAGAAACGTCGCAGGTCACAAGCAGCCGAGGAGAGATTAAAGTAGATTTGGACGGTGAGATGGAAGGAGCAGCTCGTGCTCAGCTGCAGGCGGACCGTGGAGGAGAGAAGGAAATACACACAATTGGAATAGGATGTTTAAAAAAAGATGAATTTTCAGTATTTTTGTTTTTATTTTTTCGTGCACGTTCTTTACACGATAAAAGTTGGACCCAAAACAAAACTTTCTGGATTTTGCTCATTTGCAGCAGCTCGTCCCACGTCGGTGACGCGTCCAGCTCCGCGTCTTTTGGCCTGAGCCGCGGGAGAAAGTGTGAGATCTGTCCCACTTTACACGCTTTGCCTTTTTAACTCGGCCAAGAGCTGCAGCACCGAGCAAAGCCCCGGCTCTGAGAGGAGGGGAGGGAGGGGAGGAGGGGAGGGGGGGGGGGCTGCACGCAGGCCTCCCTCTCCAGGACACGGACAGACCAGACCAGACCAGACCAGAGCAGACCGCCCTTCCCATGGTGCCTCTCGGCTCCCTCACCTTTTTTTTTTCTTCCTTATCCCGAGGTTCCTGCTGCATCACTGTATCATCAACAGCTACAGGTGAGATGTGAGGATGTGATGCTCAGGTCTGAGAGTTTGGAAGCTTTGTTTATTTATTTGTTTTTCCTCAGGTGTTCACAGCTGTTATGACAAAAAAAATGAACTCAGAATGGAGCCGACCTCTCCTAAAATGAGCCAAAACATAAAAACAATGTTCTTAAAAATCACTTGTTGCAGCTTTACATTTTTAATTAGTCTAATATTAATATAAACACACATTAATGTTGGTCCATCTGGTCTGAACGCGCTTTTTAAACAAACCAGGTCTCCAGTCTGATTGGCGCTCGTGGCTCCATTTGACCAAACTGACCCCTGCAGCTCGTTAGCATGCAACTGTATCCACAAAATGGTAATAATGGGCAGAATCAGCCTGTGCAATTGTCTACCTGTGGGGCCTGCATTGCTAAATAATGAGTCTTACACACACGCACACACACACACACACTCTATAATTAGGCAGTAGGCAGGCAGGTAGGAGAATGCTGTGATTACTCAACGAGTGACTCGAGGAGTTAAGTAGTACCCTGAAGGTGAGGCCGTGGCCTCATCTCTCCTGTGCAAATAGGTGGAGGGATTATTTAGCCCGTTTGCAGTGTGTGTGTGTGTGTGAGGAGGTGTGTGTCTGATGGTCACCTCTGCAGCATAAATAGTTATTCCTAAATAACAACAATAAGACGGGCCGATGGAAACGAGCTCCACACCCTGTCAGGACGGGACAGGAGGGAGGGGAGGGGGGGGCTGCATGTGGAAGTCATGTCCCACTATTCCTGCTCCGTCTCTTCACTCCTCTGCAGCCGTGCAGCGAGCTAACAACAGCGCAGGACAATCATAATAAAGCAGAGCTGGCAGCGTTCAGCGATGTAAGGCCTGTTTCCGCTGAGCGAAGAGCAGAGAAGTGCTTTTTGAAACCCGCGTGTCGTCCAGACTCTGTAGAATCAATCAGGAGGGGTTTGTGTGAGCTTGACGCTGGGCAGCTCGACAGGATGGAAAAGCCTTTTTTCGTAACGTCGCAGTCGTTTCTCAAACTCGGAGCAGAGCCGCAGAGAGACCGCCTGCATGTCAGCAAGACAAACACCCTGCATGCACAGACACACACACACACACACACACACACACACACACAACAGCCTGTTTAGACTTACAGCAAGTCATGCAGTGATATTTACTACATGAAGTTTCCACTGCTCTGGATGTCGATCCACTTCAAAACATGTGAGCGGACCAGGGATGAAGTCACCCTCTCATCACTGGTGCTATTATGAAGAATGGATGCTTCCAGTTGTCTTTTTTTCTCCTTCTTTCTGTCTTTGAAGCAGCCCCCCCCCCCCCCCTCCTCACCCCCTCCCTCTTAAAGTGTGCTGAGAGCGCAGATGTCACAGATTCCAATCAGCAGTGAAATTAGTGATGTTTTGATTACGCAGGCTCAGAGATTACCAACGTAAACAGGTCTGGTGCATAGATCATCATTTCAAGAGGAGGCATCATCCCCCTTTTTTTTTTTTTTTCTTTTTAAATTTTTTTTTTATCCCACTTTATCCAAACTCGACCGGCCTCTTTGGCTTCCAGTGCTGATGAGAGTCGGACGTCCAGCTTCCAGTTTTTCATCTGAGCATAAACCTTAAAGCCGGCTCATGTCATATTTCCTAGTGAGGCTACCACCACCACTCTGGAGCTGAATGTCTTTACATCACTTCCTTGGGCTTAATAAGTAAAAAAAAAAAATCCATTGAGTAATAAATATAAAAGTTATTGTCTTTGATTCGGGGTTTTAACAAGACATTTTCCCTATTTGCAGGATTTTTGAATAAATCCTGCAGAGATCCTGACGTTGGAGGTTCGACACCGCTGAACTTTATACTGCACCAATTAAACTGAGCCGCCCGCAACGTTAAAAACATCACTTAATAAATCTGTAGCAACTCCCTTGATGCTGTGATAATGAAGCGCACACATCCTGAAGATGAAGTTTACGGTCACTGAAAGTCTTTAAAACATCTTCTGCCCTCGTTAGTGTCCTCGTCTATAAAAACAGAGTCTTAGACTTTTAGAAATTTAAATTCTAGCTGAGCTGCCCTTAAATAGGACAGTCAGGAAAAGACTATAGATCAGTTTTAAATATAAACATATATTACCATAAATGCATGTTAGTTTTAAATTGCAATGTACATATAGACTGCTACCTGAGTCATCTACTCTACTGTTGTGTTTGAGACAAAAAGATAAATACAAATCAGAAAACTAAAAGCTGCATTGGGCCTGAGATTCTTCATGCATGTATGAATGAACCAAAAAGCTGCAGCGGGCTGATGTGCACGCTGGCGTCTCCAAATGGCAGCAGCAGGTAACTGCTCGACAAACTGTTTGACCCTCAACAGCACCCAGAAAACCTGCAGTCCTGTAACGTGACGTCTTTAAACCTGCACACGGAGCCGTCGCCTTCACCTGAGACCAGATCTGAGGCCGAAGCATGAATTAGCTAAAGGTTTTTTTGTTTTTTTTTTACACTGTGCAGACGTGTCAGATTTCTACTTCCTGCAGGACTTGAGTTCCTTCTACAGGAGTTCATTTTGGCAGCTTTAGGGGGGGCGACTCTACTTTATTTTATTTCCTTTCTGGGGAGCAGGGAACCTCATAGATCTTTAAATATCGAATTGTTTTGTTGGCGTCTCGAGTCGTGCGTAGTTTATCCAGTCATGTGAAAGCTGAGAAACACAACAACAACCACAGCAGCGACACAGGATCCAAACAAGTCCCTCAGTCCCGGGCCGTGTGTGTGTGTGTGTGTGTGTGTGTGTGGGGTTCACATCCAGGGGCAAAGGTCTCAAACAATAAACCATCACTATGCTCAACACGATAAGGTTTTAAGCCACGGATACTTATTCCACAATGAGGTTTCCATATCTGTTTATCCCTTCAATCCACCTGCATCTACAAATGATAAAAGCTAATCCAGGGGAACAGGCCTGTTTTGTATTCAGAAACACCTTGAGCTACAGCCACTGAATGGAGCTACAAGATCTGTGTTGTCCCAAATAGGATTAAAGTGCTGATTTCACGCACTGAGAGAGTATTAGACATGATGTGTGTCTGGTTAGTGCTGCATATCCCACACAGCCTCACTCGCCGACCACCACTTAAAGGGATAGTTCAACATTTTGGCCAAATAAATAGTCGGTGCAAGCTGTTTTTAGAACGGCGGAGCAGAGCCGTGAGCTGCTCAGAGCTACGCTACGGAGGCTCATTATGGGATTTCTTGGTTTCCCTTGGGTTCAAATACACAATCCAACAACTCCACAACGCTCTGGTGGACAAGTTGTGACCTGCACATTCACCACACTGTGAGATAATAACACAACGTTACCACACAGAGTTGTTTTAGAGGGAAATTCATGCAAAACCGCTGATACGTGTTGCCTTCAGGGACAGTTTTTCATCAACAGTCTCTGCATTTCCCTCTAAAACAACTCTGTGTGGTAACGTTGTGTTATTATCTCATAGCGTGGTGAATGTGCAGGTCACAACTTGTCCACCAGAGCGTTGTGGAGTTGTTGGATTGTGTATTTGATGAGTTTGATGAGGGAAACCAAGAAACCCCTTGAGCCTCCGTAGCTAGCTCTGAGCAGCTCATGGCTCTGCTCCGCCGTTCTAAAAATAGCTTGCACCAACTGCTATGACTATAGGGATTATGGCAATGGGCCAATTTGCCAAAATGTTGAACTATCCCTTTAAAACAGGTAGTTTCTCTTCTCCCTCTTCTTTTTTCCTCTCCCCAATATCAGTTGCACAAAAAAAAAAAACTTCTTTTTTTTTCTCCCCCTCCCTCCTTCTTCAGTTTTGATAGATTGTTTTATTTACTGTCTCTCTCCAACATCTGGATTCTGGCCTCTGGAAGCGGCACACAGCGCTGAACAAGCTTGGCTGTGGCTCGGCGAGCTTGGAGATTTATGGCGGAGGCTTATAGCACTCTGCTGTGTTTGGGATAGCGTTGCCCTGCGTGGTCCCTCTAAAGATCACTAAACCTCCCCTGCTTCGCCCCCAGATTTCAATCCAGCCTCTGGCTCATCGAAGGAGAAACTGTCCGCCCCCTTCTTCCCCCTCTCGTCTCATGCTGCTGTCACCAGCGAGCGAGGGACAATAAAGCCCTCCGGGTCATGTGGCTGCTCTGATTACAGCAGGAGTTTTTAGCTGCTCTGGTTCTAGTGAAGCGATGGCATTTAACGGATCTGTGAGCAATGAAACCAAAACAATAGAAGAGTGACTTCACCACAGAAGAACAGCTGATGATCTTTCTGACGGATTAAATCTGTAATATTTGATCCAAAAAAAACCCAGTGACATTTGACCTTGTCGTGAATTTGCAAGACAGCTTGTAATTTACACGTTCAGTAATGATTACATTATCAATCATTAGAAACTCCGACTTCAAATCTTAGACTAATATTTATCCTCTTCTCGCTCCGTTTTTGGTCGCTACAAAAGCCCTGAGGGAGCCATCTGACTTTTTAGCCGCTAAGTGCTGCGCCATGTTCAACAGCTGCTCTCTGACTGTGTGTGTGTGTGTGTGTGTGTGTGTGTGTGTGTGTGTGTCTGCTGTTTGGTGCCGAGCGGGTGGGTGTACTGTTGTAGAGCTCTTTCACTGAAAACAGCTGCATGGTCAAGCCAAAAAAAAAAAAAAGCAGTGGGAGTGAATCAAAGCAGTGATGCTGTGGACGATGAAATAAGTAGTTGCTGCAGATCCAGGTGACTGGATACAGTAACTCTGGGTTCATCACTGAGTTTATGCATGACTGGAAACTTGTTAATTATAGCTGATTTTCATCCACTAGGATGTAATAGAGTGCCGAAGCGGAAGTAGCCCCATGGGTCCTCAATTCGAAAAAAGCCTCCATAGGTTTGAATGGAAGACCAAGATTTATTTCGTGATCCGTTTGAATTGTGCCATGAATAAAAAATATGTCCCTTAGCTGTTAAAAACATCACGTTTCATGCCGAGAAATCAGCAGTTTGTCGTAAAACGGCAACAGAAGAATGTATTTTGTGTGACGACGCTCTACGGACTACAGATCTGGTGTCCCACAAAGAATACGTCACCAACTGACACGGTAAACGGCAAGGGGGCAGTTGTCGGTCTGAGAAGTGAAGCTCACTTCCGCGTTCAAAAAACTGCAATCCCCGCCGATTCCTGTGGGGGCTACAGAGTCTCTCCATAGACCCCCATGTTAAAATCGCCGACTTTACAGCTTTCAAAAACATATTTACAGCCTGGTACCAAAACGTTTTTTGGTCTCAATTGATAGTTTCTACCCCCGTACACACTCTGAGGGGGGTGAATTTTTTTTTAACGCTACCGTTTTGCTGTTATTCGGATAAGATTCTGGCCAATCAGGGCGCGGAAACGTTCAGCTGCAGGTCCGTAGTGGCACAGAGACAGGCTGCTACGACGCTAGTGGGCGGGATCTCGGCCGGCCAATCCAACATGGCGCTGTTCAAACCGCCATATTTGAGGCACAAAAACGACTGCACAAAACCAATGGGTGACGTCACAGATGCTACGTCCATTCTTTTTACAGTCTATGGTAAACGGCGGCATTTGGTGTGTGGCGTCACCTACGCGACTTGTCGTCTTTCTGGTTACAGATTCTTCAGAATTTTATTTTACAACAACAAACTGTTGATTTCACGGCATGAAACGTGATGTTTTTAACAGCTAGAGAACATATTTTGTATTCATGGCATAATTCAAACGGATCACAAAATAAATCTTGGTCTTCCATTCATACCTATGGGGACTTTTTTCGAATTGAGGACCCATGGGGCTACTTCCGCTTCGGCGCTCTATTCGTCCGCTGGCGTCGTTGGTTGTGACGAATTTTCATGCTTGCTATGATCAAATAAATAGTCGGTGCAAGCTATTTTTAGAACGGCGGAGCAGAGCCGTGAGCCGCTCAGAGCTACGCTACGGAGGCTCATGGGATTTCTTGGTTTCCCTTGGGTTCAAGTACACAATCCAACAACTCCACAACGCTCTGGTGGACAAGTTGTGACCTGCACATTCACCACGCTATGAGGTAATAACACAACGTTACCACACAGAGTTGTTTCAAAGGGAAATTCATGCAAAACCTCTGATGCACGTTGCCTTCAGGGACAGTTTTTCATCAACAGTCTTCAAACCTATGGGGACTTTTTTCGAATTGAGGACCCATGGGGCTGCTTCCGCTTCGGCGCTCTATTCGTCCGCTGGCGTCGTTGGTTGTGACGAATTTTCATGCTTCCTATGATTTGTTGCTTTGCAAACACTTGTCGTCTGGAAGGATTAAAGCCTGACGTAAAGTGCAATATCGCTGCTTCTCTCATCATTGTTCTTTCTTCCTTAACCATGAACCTTCTTTCAACTTTAAAAAAGGACTTTGCCATTTTCATAAGTGTGTTTTTGCAATAGGTAGAAAGCTCTGATCGTACAAGGTTGGTTTTCAGCCAAGAGACGCTATAGCCTCCATTCTCCCTGGAACTAGTTACAAGTCATTGATTTAACCAGAACTAGGACTCGTTGAGGTAAAACTCCTGCATAGATACTCTTTAAAAGCACCAAAGATAAATACCACGTCCACTCAGATCTTCTTGTTTAAGGCTACTGCTTCACTGAGCTTAATTTAGCATAAACACCTAAAACAAGCGGGAATAAAGAGCCAGACTCCACCTTCCATCGGCTCTGAGCGCATGATGTTTCATTTGTTTGATTCATACAGAAATCTAAAATCTGGGATTACGTGCTGGACTCTTTCTTGTTGGACCAGTAGAGACGCTGCACAGAGCCAAGAAATAAACATGAATTAAAAAAAAGAAAACCTTATTGTGCAGATTTGTTTGGATTAAACACATGCAACTTGGCTTTTAAAAATAAAATCTAAATTTAATGTGATTTTACAGATCAAAAGAGTTATAAAAGTGTGTTTGTCAGTTAGGTTGGATCTTGTTGTGCAGATTGATGCTCAGTGCAAATGAGCTGCAATTTGAAAACATAGAAAATCGACAAAAGACGGATTTTTGAGGAAAAAAAACTGTAGTTCATTGTCGTGAACATCATTTCAGTAAACTTATGTTTACTGTGTTGCTGGAGGTCACTGTGACCTCTCGCTGCAGTGACAGTCTGGTGCTTGTTCTGTTCCTTCTGTCTGTGTCAATTGTTGCTGCTCCACTTCCTCATTTTTGGGGGCTAAGAGAGAAAAAAGGAGCTTGTCCAATTTTCCATTTCGTGTTAACTTTCCCTCCCGTCTTTGTCTCTTGTCTCAACTTCACCAGAATATTTGTTTTAAAAAAAAACCTCCTCTTGGCCCGCCCGCGCTGCCAGAGTTCCCATAATAAGATATCTGTTTAAATATAATGAAGTTGTACACGAGGAGTGATTTTTAAGATGAGTTGTTTTTGGCACCGGCGCCAGGAGCTGAGAAGCTGAGTCAGCACATTGCTTGGTAATTGGGACTTTTTTTGGCAAATGGCCGACCGCCGCTAACGCTACATTCACAGGTCCTGGATCAGGTTTGAGGTGCATGACGACAAAATGCTGATAGCGAGTTGTGTGTTGCTATGGTACCGGCACCTTTAGGCTTGTGAAGTGACGAGGAAGGTCTCTGCTCTTTGCCCGATACACATCTATATAAACTGACAGACAGCCCCTTAATAAAAAATGAACTTCAAGTATACTACTTTTTGCTAAGTATGCTTGAGTTTAAGTACAGCAAGTATACTATGGACCATGTACTTGTAGCGTACTGGAAAGTATACTAATTTAATACTTTTTCGGACTAAATTGGAACATTTTAAGTTTATAAAAGTACACTTTCAAGTACACAAGTACACTCATCTATATACTCCTAGTGTACTAAGTATATGTATTAAGTATATACTTCTAGTCCACATTTTTAGTTTATTAAAGTATACTTTATAAGGTCATTTTAACTTTACAAAAGTACACTTTCAAGTATAAAACAAGTACACTCATCTATATCTATCTATATAGACTAGTCCACATTTTAGTGTACTAAGTATAAAACAATACTCATCTATATACTCCTGGTGACTAGTTAACATTTTAGTTTATAAAAAAGTATACTTTATAAGCTCATTTTAAGTTTTCAAAAGTACACTTTCAAGTACACTCATCTATATACAACAAGTATATACTTCTAGACTAGTTCACAATTTAGTTTACACTCATCTATATATCTATATACTCCTAAGTACACACTTCTAGTCCACATTTTTAGTTTATTAAAGTATACTTTAGGGTCATTTTAACAAAAGTAAGTACAAGTACACACTTCTAGTCCACATTTTTAGTTTATTAAAGTATACTTTATAGGGTCATTTTAAGTTTTAGGGTCATTTTAAGTTTGCTAAAAGTTTATTCACTTTTTCATTTTAAGTTTGCAAAAGTACACTTTCACGTATACAAGTACACTCATATACAGTATATACTCCTAGTGTACTAAGTATATACTTTTAGTCTACGTTTTTAGTTTATTAAAGTATACTTTATAGGGTCATTTTAAGTTTGCAAAAGTGCACTTTCAAGTATACAAGTACAGTATATACTACTAGTGTACTAAGTATATACTTCTAGTCCATATTTTAGTTTTATTAAAGTATACTTTATAGGGTCATTTTAAGTTTGCAAAAGTGCACTTTCAAGTATACAAGTACAGTATATACTACTAGTGTACTAAGTATATACTTCTAGTCCATATTTTAGTTTATTAAAGTATACTTTATAAGGTCATTTTAAGTTTACAAAAGTACATTTTCAAGTATACTGCCTCAGTTTTAGTGTAAAAAGAGTATACTTGTAGTACACTTTAATGAACTACTTTTTTCTGAGGGGCAGGCTGGAAAAACAACCTGGCAGAGAGAGAGAGAGACAGAGACGGAGAATGGAAAGTAGAGTAAATGCAGCAGGAGAGAGAAAGAGAGTGTGAGTGTGTCCAATCAGACCCGCCCAGGTTTCGACCTATAGCTCTCTTTGTATTCCCCTGACACAAAGATTTATTATGCAAACATTACCGTTCCCAAAAATACATATTGAAACAATTTTTGGACAAACACGGGAGACAAAGTGAGCGTCCTGCGCTGTCATGGGACGTTGGCGCTGAGGGCGGGCCGGCGGGGCGGCGAGGACACCAGCAAGTGCATTAGTAGTCTCGCTTCAGGAGCCGTGAAAAGGTGAGCAGGCCGGGGCGGCGGCGTGGGCCGTCACACAAGAGCGAAGGACTGTCAGAGGAGAAACAAAAAGCAGGGAGAGATGATTAAGAAGCTGCCACGTCCTGCAGCGTCGGTGTGAACCTGCTGCTCGGTGGAACCAGGCCGAGCCAAAGGCTTGAACCCGGGGAGTGTAAACACTTATAAACACACTCCCCTGTGTGCGGTGCCGTGCACGGACACACGTATAGCTGCATAGTTATGCGCCCTACAGCTGTATGTCCTCAAAAGCGCACGAGCGCGCGCGCACACACACACAGCTGCAGGTTCGGGGTCATTCACTGATGCGGCTTCACCGACCACAGGCTTTATGCTGATTGGTGCTTCTCTGAACCTGTTTCCTCAGGTGTTTGTGGTGCAGCCAGAGTGAATAACTGTGATCCTGCTCTACAAACCTAGACCAGACAGAGCGATATGAATTTCCTCATTGTGTATCTGTTGAAGGGATAGTTTTTGGCCATTTTTTTTGTTCGTTTTCCTCATCAAATACACAATCCAAAAACAATCCAAAAACTCTGGACAAGTTGTGACACATTTCTATGAGATAATAACAGAAGTTGTGAGCTGTTTTTCGAGGTACATGAAGAGTCTGCTTGTTGAAAAACTGTCTGAATGAATTTACAACGTGTCCACCAGAGCGTTGTGGAGTTGTTGGATTGTGTATTTGATGAGTTTGATGAGGGAAACCAAGAAATCCCATGAGCCTCCGTAGCGTAGCTCTGAGCAGCTCACGGCTCTGCTCCGCTGTTCTAAAAATAGCTTGCACCAACAATTAAAAGGTAATGAACCTACTGCTATGACTATAGGGATTATGGTGATGGGCCAATTTGCCAAAATGTTGAACATACCTTTAATAACTTGCATGTGTATATTGTCATCTCATGGCTTTTGACAATTGTTTTTAAATAGGGGTGGTTAGCCCATCACAAATGTTCCAACAGGTGCAACAATAAAGTTTAATCTTGAAGTCTAGTCGTAGCAGCAGGTTCATCACATTTAATTATCGGTGCATGTTGTTTTGAGATCAGCAGGGCAGAGACGTGAGCTCTACCACAGTATTTTGGAGTTGTTGGATTGTGTATTTGATGAGCTTCATGAGAGGAAGTTGAAAAAAACATTCACCTCCAATGTTTTCACTGAGCAGCTCACGCTTCTGCCCCGCCGATCTCAAAACAACATGCACCGATAATTACATAGACAAATTTGCCAAAATGTTGAACTATCCCTTTAAAATTCTTGAAGCTAGCTACATTATTAGCAGCTGACGAGGTCTCAATCAGGATATCAGTTGTTATGATTGAAGCGACAGCCAGGTAACAGTTAACATTGATATAAGCCTCTAGGTTGTTGCTGCTCTGCATGTTTGCACCAGTTGAAATACAACAGTCTGCTGCATCATCGCTTGAGTTATGAAGATGGAAAAACCTGCAAAGGAGTCAGGTTCAGCGTTTTGTCGGGTTGCAAATAACCAGCTTGTGGTTTTAAAATGAGTGCATGTGTAAGTCACGGTGTAGCCTAAAGTCAGATGTGGAGCTTCGGCTCGGATCAAATACTGGAAACATCCGGTGCGGTGACAACACGCCCTGAACTGACCACGGCAAAACCACCTGTGGATTTCATTTCTTTTCTGAGAGGTCGATACATCACGGCCGTATCCGGGAACTTCAGCTAACGGAGGTGACATGTTCTTGGCCCGGGTTGAACCTTTACGTCACATGATATTGATCAAGTGAAACCGCGGAGCTTGAACGAGCCTCCTCTACATATTTACTCTGCTGGAACCTCGGTCGTGTGTTTGTCCATCGACAAAAGGTCAACAGCATGTTTTATTTCTCACAAAGAGCTGCCGTCTCCTGTTCACGGCACTCTGGGAAAGTCCAAGTTTATATTTACACACACATACATACTGTACTTTATATACAGCTCTGGAAAAAATGAAGAGACCACTGCAAAATGATCAGTTCCTCTGGTTTTACTATTCATGTGTTTGAGTGAAATGAACACTTCTGTTTCATTTCTGCCAAATTGGAAATAAAAATATTGTCATTTAGAGCATTTATTTATTTGCAGAAAATGCTCAACAGCTCAAAATAACAAAAAGAATCTTGTGTTTTCAGACCTTATAACGCAAAGAAAATTAGTTAATTTTAAAACAACACAACACTACTTTTTAAACTTGGGAACGTTTAGAAATCAACATTGGTGGAATAATCCCAATTTTTAAAGGGATAGTTCAATGTTTTGGCAAATAATCCCTATAGTCATAGCAGTAGGTTCGTTACCTTTAATTGTCGGTGCAAGCTGTTTTTAGAACGGCGGAGCAGAGCCGTGAGCTGCTCAGAGCTACGCTACAGAGGCTAAAGGAATTTCTTGGTTTCCCTCATCAAACTCATCAAATACACAATTCAACAACTCCACAACGCTCTGGTGGACAAGTTGTGACCTGCACATTCACCACGCTATGAGATAATAATGGAACGTTATGAAACAGAGTTGTTTTAGAGGTAAATACAGAGACTGATGATGAAAAACTGTCCCTGAAGGCAACGTGCATCAGTGGTTTTGCATGAATTTCCCTCTAAAACAACTCTGTGTGGTAACGTTGTGTTATTATCTCATAGTGTGGTGAATGTGCAGGTCACAACTTGTCCACCAGAGCGTTGTGGAGTTGTTGGATTGTGTATTTGATGAGTTTGATGAGGGAAACCAAGAAATCCCATGAGCCTCCGTAGCGTAGCTCTGAGCAGCTCACGGCTCTGCTCCGCCGTTCTAAAAATAGCTTGCACCGACAATTAAAGCTAACGAACCTACTGCTCTAACGACTATGGCAATGGGCCAATTTGCCAAAATGTTGAACTATCCCTTTAATCACAGAAGTGTTTTTTTTAAATATATAATCTTTCTTCCTCATTAAATATGATTTGGTTCAGGTGATCAGCGAAGTCGAGTGATGGCTGCCATAGCAACATGTAAAGATAAGGCTGATTTATTAACATTTTGGAGTAGTGGTCTTTTTTATTTTTCCCAGAGCTGTGTAGATGTGGAAGCTGCTCCGCCTCAGGCTCACATCCTCCCTTTACCACAAAAAAAAAAAAAAAAAAAAAAAAAGTGATGTATGTGTTTTTCAGAGAGGACACGTATGTGAAACTCAACATGCCGCCTCTCCTGTCTCGTGAAAGGTATTCAGGAGGGAGAGGACAACGGCGGGCCGCTGGACAATTTACTGCCCTTCTCTGGGAATTCCTCATGATCCAGGTATGGGAACGGAGAGAGAGGGGTGGGAAACGCAGGAGAGCATGCAGCGAGAGAACGAACCCTGGCAGTTTTATCTCGATTGTCAGATAAAACGGTATCTGCTGCTCTAAAGCTGCATGACACACACACACACACACACACACACACACACACACACACACACCGAGTCTTTAGCGAGAAGCACTTTAGCTCCTTCTCACATCGAGAGTTCTGATAAAAAAATATAAAAATCGCACAAACACGGTGTCATTAGCGAGGCCAATAAAAGTGCACGGAGGCCCGGAGCCTTTTCCCCCTCTGAAGGACTTCTCTTTAAAGCAGCAACATAAACCTTTCTCTCAAGTGAATAAATCAACATCTCTTAAAGGGATAGTTCACCCAAAATTGAAATTTCTCACTCATTATCTACTCACCCTTTATATGCTCTTACATAAGTATAGTGTTCATATTCAAAACACTTTGCACACAGAGCAGCGCAGATGATGTTATCTCCCGTTACAGAGCACAGATTCAGTATTTAAAGGGATAGTTCACCCAAAATTGAAATTTTCTCTCGGAGTTACAGGGGGTCTCGGCGTAGCAGTGCATGTCCATATAATGGTTGCAAATGGACACCAACTGACTTCAGAACAAAAAGACACACCAAAAAACATCCAGATACCTCCATGCTGCTCATATGTAATGTCCGTCTTGTATTGAAGCCCAATTTGGAGAAGAGAAGAAGAAGAGAAGCTTCTGCTACAAAACAAGCTTGAAATATAGACTTAATTAATTTTTTTTCGGGACAATTTCTTATGTCGGGGCTTCAATACAAGACGGACATTACATGTGATCAGCATGGAGGTATTTATAACAAAAAGACACACCAAAAAACATCCAAAGACAGTCGCTATCCATTTGCAACCGTTACATGGACATGCACTGCTACGCCGAGACCTCCTGTACCTCAGAGAAATTTCGATTTTGGGTGAACTATCCCTTTAAATACTGAATCTGCGCTCTGTAACGGGAGATAACATCATCTGTGCTGCTCTGTGTGCAAAGTGTTTTGAATATGAACACTATGCTTATGTAAGAGCATAAAGGGATGAAACTGTCCGCTCTTAAAGATTTAGCTCCATCCACCGCGATAACAGAATGATGTCATAAAAAAAGAAATGTACTGATTTATGGCGTTTCTGCTCATTTTTAATCCAAATCAGTTTCAAAAGCATCAGATATATGATACAATCCTTCACAATGAGATCATGTGTTTGTTTTTTTTGCACTAAAAACATTATTCATGAGCAGCATTTTTATCCCTTAAAGCTGGAGAGTGTAACTCGTTTCCTCCTCTTCTCTGTTTTCTCCTCTTCATTCTTTCCCATGACGCGCCTCGAGCACAGACACAGGTGGATTAACAAACACACACACACACACATATACTGTGTATATATACTACACACACGCACACAGTAGCCTGACCCAGTGGGCCAGGTTAAAGAGGAGGAGGAGGAGGATGAAGGGCTGTAACTCTGGTTATCTTCAGTCAGGACTGGAGCCAGTGTTTTCCCACAGTAGCTCAGTCACGCAAACGGCTCGGCGTGATTCCGCGTGCAACACGGTGTTCGGCTCTAAACACTCACAACAACAGAAGGGATCGAATCTCATCAACTAGAACTCACTGAGTATTTTTTCATTTTTTTCATTTTATTGTTTATTTGTGACGGGACTTTGCATATTAATGAACATTATAAATGTAAATACACCAGATTTAGCTCTAGGCTAATTTCCATCAGTCCTGAATATCAACAATTTACAAAACACATTAATAGAAGAGTTGTGAATAAAACAATACCACAATACAATATCACAATATCACATTACAAATTTAACCGTAGCTGTAGTGGGAAGAACAATGGGTAATAATCTCGGGATCGAGGATGTTGCTGTTAAGATCCATTAAGGTGCATCTGATTATAAAGTGCTATCTTTGCTTACATAAAGTGCATCTGTAATAAAGTGCTAGATTTAAAAGTGTCAGAGGTAAAGTGCCTATAATTTTGGTAAAAAGAAAAAAATATATTAAAAAATAGAAGAAACAAATAAATCAGGTTAAAATGAGCATGTCCTTAATGTTGGCAGACTTGGTTGTTAATAAGCCATGTTTGACCTCAGGTTTAAAGAAAAACAAAACAAAGAAACAGCAGCAGCACACAGTCCTGAATTCATTCACTGAATAGTTCTGAAAACTTCTTTCCCAACGACTGCATCAAGAATCTCATCGGGTGCTGTTTTATTTCAACTCCAGGACTCGACTCCCCATGTTGACAAGACGATAAAGTCTTAAAATAAAGAATAAATCAGGTTTATGATCTTTACAGTGCAATGTGATCAGTGTTTGCTCAGGTTTATGGTAAAGAAAATAAAGAAACAGCAGCAACAGGCCTACAGTACTAGTCGACACCTGCGTGAAGCTGGATCGGTGCATTATTTGACTGTTTGGCTTTACATGTTGTATAAGTGATAGTTAATCTGTTGTAGACTAGTATGTACCACAAAGTTACAATCATGGCAAAAGCTAAAACGCAATGAACAGAGAAGAGTCGTTAAGTCTGAACCGACTCCGTAGTTACTCAATAAAGTCTATTTGTAACCATGAGCTCAGTGTTGGACAGTTAAACAACCCCATCAGCAGCCATCAGTCAGACCTAAAGCTGTTGTGACACCTGTGTACGTGTCTGTGTGTGTGTGTCTGTGTGTGTGTGTGTGTGTGTGTGTGTGTGTTTAATTGAGCAAGGGTGTGTTTTAATGCTTATGAATGGATCAATTCTTCTTTTCTGAAGTTACATAAAACGACTCTGCCCTGCCCAGATGGAAAGGTGCCTCCACTCGACTCCCTGTAAACTGGTAAACTACAATGTCATAGGGCATACGTTCTAAACTATATCATCTTTTTACTATTTAGTTTCTTTCTCCTCTGATCACCGTCTTCTCATCTGCCTCTTTTGTCGTCTTCATTCATTTTTTAGTGACTCTTTCTTTTCTTCCTCCTCCTCCTCCTCCTCCTCCTCCTCCTCTGTCCCTGTGGTCGTGGTCGTCCATCTGCTGAGCAGGACGTTGAGTTGGAGGGAAAACGCTGCAGTGATGAAGCAGCAGGTGTGGGCGGCTTCTGTTAGACTCTCGTCTTACGCTGCCAGACTTTATTCCCAAATGTTTTGAACTGTTTGGAAAAGCCTAAAACTGGCAGGGATTTGTGTGTTTGTTTGTGTGTGTGTGTGTTTGTGTGCACAGGAGATCATTTTGGTTTGACCAATATTTGTGAAGGAGGATGATGCATTTCACAGTCTGCAAATCTGCAAATCTGTCTCTTCGACAGATAAGATCTGAGTGTGGACGTGATGCTGCTGTTTTCTGGACAAGAACGCCATTTAGCTTCAGCGTTGTCCTGGTTGTGTTATTGTTGGACAGGAAACAGCATTATATTAATACTCTGTGGTCTGGAGGTGAATTATGATGCATTAGAGCTTCAGATACAACACATGCACCCAGATAACCGTGTCACTGATGGTCAATGAATACATCTGAACTGAAGTCTGCATGGCTTCTTGCTAAACCACACTGACTTGTTTCGCTTTTTTCTTTTCTTTTCAGTCTTTCTCTGTTTTGCAATTGAAATACAGAAGATTTCACATGTGGGTGTGGATGATTTTGAGTTCTTTGAAGGAACCTTTGAATTGCACTGAGTAACAGAAGCAAAAGGAATACAGTGCAGACAGTAATGACTAAGTATTTGATGACAGTTGTGCTGGTGGTGGCACAATGTGCACGGTGCAACAGAGACATATTATTATTATTATTTTTTTAATACTCTTTTTTTTAATTGGTTTTTCAGTTTTATAGATAGATAGATATAACTTTATTCATCCCGAAGGAAATTGTTTGGCCAGGCCGCTCCAGAAGTAAAAGAAAATAACTTAAGGAAATAAATAGGGTACAAAGAGGAAATATATAGTAGAATATATCCTGCAAGGCAATAAATATACAATATACACACAACCAGGAACAGCCTAGGTATCAGCTAAAAGTTAGATTAAAAATACAGTACAACATTAGTATAAGTACAAACAAGACGCAACAGAACGTCAAAAGAGAAAAAAAAAGAAAAGAAAAAAGAAAACCCACCCCAAACCAACAGTGAGCTCTGCGTTGTACGTATGCATAAAATGAATAAGTAAAATTAAATAAATAAATAAAAATAAAAAAAAGGAGACAGGTAAATGAAGAGCACATATATGGGATAAATTAAACGATTTGTCATTGAGGTCATGAGTCAACTTCTCGAGAGGAATAAGAGCAGAAATCTGTGATATCCACATGTCGACTGTGGGGACCTGGGGAGTCGACCACCGCAGCAAGATGCATTTTTTTAGCCAGGAACAAAAGAATTGTCAACAGAGATTTCGTGTCTGTGTCCAAAGAATTGTCTGGAGCGTCATTGGTTAAGTAAAAGGAAAGAAGGAGTCGGCAAGAGCTGTTTACCAGTGACCTCCTGGATTTCAGAGTGAAGCCCCTTCCAGAAAGTCTGGATGTGGTCACATGACCAAAACACATGGATAAATGTACCTTTGTGTGTCTTACATTTATAACAAAGGTCGACAGAGACATATTATTGATGCCCTATAGGAAGCAGTGAGGACCTACAACTGAGCCCTGAGGTACACCACATTGGAGTGAACACAATTTAAACCCATGTGCATGAAGTTTCACTCAATGCATTTACATTACAAATTGATAATTTGGTGCATCATGTTTGATTGTCCATGTTGGTCACACACTGTTGTTTGTTGTCTTGTGTATTGATGCATTATGATGCTTTAATATCTAACTATATAATGTTATATCCATTATCATTTATAAAAGTGCATTCAGTCGTGGTGGGATCATAGTGTCTTTAAATGAGAAATCCACTCATCATAGATTAGATTTTACCATAACATACCATCTACACAGCTGCTGCCTGTCAATAACGTACTAATTAGTCATTTAGGTCCATAGCAAGTTCTGATATTCACAAATCATGAGGAAATTACAGTAGTTTTAACTCGAAAATGAAGAAGTTTTTGTCCAGTAAGTCTATAGTCTATAAGTTTATAGGCCGTAACATCATAAAATCAATCACAAGTCGCCCTTGACTTCCAACATGGCCGCCGTAGAGTCTGTTGTGTCGCCTGTGAGGCCTTTAAGTCAGAGCTGCAGCGTTTGACGGCAGAGTAAAAGTTAAACATTGGATAGACGACGAGGAACAGAAACTCGGAGACGCAGGTAAAGGAAACTCTGAGAAGAACAAAAAAAGCCGCAGACTGGTGGGAGAGAGGCAGGAGGGGGGCGAGGGGGGAGGGGAGAGGAGGAGGGTGTGTCGGGTGAGGCTGAGAGGGGTGAGAGCCTTTCTCAGGTAGGTCTGCCCAAACACGACGGCTTGTTTACCTGTCAGGTTGTTGCTTTTGTCTGGGCCTCCCACGAGAGACAAAAGGCACGGAGCTTTAGCTCTTCTCTAAGCAGGACCACCAGTGTAGTCTGGGTGTGTGTGTGTGTGTGGGTGTGTGTGTGTGTGTGTTCATGTTACAAAGCCGATTGCGTATGTTAGTGTGCTCATCTTCATGTGTGTTTGTTTAAACATCCTCACGTGTTTCCGTATTGTATAGTTGTGCACATGTGTGTAATGTGAGTGGGGTTCATACATTCATGTATATGTGCGTGCATGCGTGTGTGCGTGTGTGTGTGTGACCCTGAGTGCCTGTTGTGTTTGTTGCTGGGCGGGTTTGTGTACAAATGCAAATATGTGTGACTAATTCGTTTTGAGGAGCAGCAGACAATGTACGCAGTTAGACGGCTGAGGAACTGGGTTTAGGGTTAAAGGTGTGTGTGTGTGTTTGTATGCGTGCAAAAGGGTGTGTGTGTGTGTGCGCGTGTGTTTCTTTGTGTCTGTCTATATATGTTATGGTATGTGTGTGTTGTAATTTGAGCATTCAAACAAGTGCATTTATTATGAAGTCTCTTCCCATTGACCTACAGTAGCTGCAGGATACGGTGTCATGGCAACAGAAAGGACATAATGGACCCAAAGGAAATTCATCTGGGAAGATGAGGAGTTTGACCAAAAACCAAAGACGGGACAGTCAGACACCGTCCCCCCCCCCTCCATACATGATGACCTGTCGTCACGTGACTGAGCTTACTTAGTGCCACGATGACAAACTAAACCATCGCCATGGCAGCCAGGGAACGACACTAGATGGATGGATGGATATATACTTTATTTAGCCCCATAGGGAAAGTATTGTATCCAGCAGCTTGTGGATGAAATCATAGTAAGTTTAAAGTTAAAGCAAGATTTCATTAGAAACCAGATTAGAAATGGAAATAAATATAGTTGATATAAACACAAATGTACCGCTGTTGATTAATCAAATCAAATCCATCAAAATGTATTTGTATAGCACTTTACAATAGCCAGATGGTACCCAAAGTAAAGTAACATAATACATCAAAAATAATACATGAAAAACATAAAGTGCCACAGTGCTGCAGGATGTTAAAGGTCCTCTAAAAGTGCATACAGCAAAATAAAAACAGGCAAAATAGGTTCATATTAAGAAC
>CM064907.1:2320000-2340000 GCA_030347415.2 Decapterus maruadsi | reverse complement strand
CTCCCGGTGGACTTAGTTCTTGTTGTTACCTGTTATCATCCTTTTTCTTCCTCTCATCTTATCTCATCCTTTTTCTTCTTATCTCATCTTTTCTCATCCTCTCATCTTATCTCATCCTCTCATCTTGTCTCATCCTTCATCTTGTCTCATCCTTTCTCTTCTTATCTCATCTTTTCTCATCCTTTTTCTTCTTATCTCATCTTGTCTCAACTTGTCTCATCCTTTCTCATCCTTCATCTCATCTCATCCTTTCTCTTCTTATCTCATCTTTTCCCATCCCCCCATCTTATTTCATCTTTTCTCTTATCTCATCCTTTCTCATCCTCTCATCTTATCTCATCCTCTCATCTTATCTCATCCTTTCTCTTATCTCATCTTTTCTCAACTTATCTCATCTTGTCTCATCCTTTTTCTTCTTATCTCATCTTTTCTCAACTTGTCTCATCCTTTCTCTTCTTATCTCATCCTTTCTCATCCTCTCATCTGGTCTCATCCTTTCTCTTCTTATCTCGTCTTTTCTCAACTTATCTCATCTTATCTCATCCTTTCTCTTCTTATCTCGTCTTTTCTCAACTTATCTCATCCTTTCATCTTATCTCATCTTTTCTCATCCTCTCATCTCATCTCATCCTTTCTCTTATCTCATCTTTTCTCATCCTCTCATCTCATCTTATTTTTATATCTCATCTGTTCTCATCTTTTTCAGTCTTATCTCATCCTTTCTGATCTGATCTTATTTCATTCTTATTCATATCTCATCGTATCTCATTTTATTTTTATATCTCATCCATTCTCATCTTATTTCATCCTTTCTCATATTTCATCTTATCGCATCTTTCTTTGATCTTATCTCACCTCATCTCATCCTTTCTCATTTTATCTTATGAGCAGAAAAACAACTTTAAACATCGACTTTCTCATGTTGTATAGTTTTTCTTATACAAGTTACATTTATGTATCACTGATGAGTCTGTTGTCAGACTGTCCTGAAGAACCTGAGACCGAAGCAGCTGAACTATAATTAGATTAAGAAAAGTTGATGGTTTCGTTGTCATGTATCAAACACATGGTTCAGCCTATAAAATTAAACTATTTGTTATTTTTCTTTTGTCGTTATTGTGTTTAGCTGCACTACAACCCTGTTGACATCGACATCTGAGGGTTCAAAACATTCGTCACAATTACAATTTTAATTTGTCAACTTCTGTGCTGTCTGTTTACGACAAGAGAGAAGTTGTTGTTGTGTTTTATAAAAAGACAAACTACACAAACTCGGGTCTTATGAGTAAAAAAAAAATCAAATTGATCCAGCATCCTGACCTCCACTTCTTTACTTTTGATGATGCATTAGCACTTTCTGCACCTTCTGAGCTCAGGTTTTGTCCAATCCAACGTAAACTGGACTCAAATCCACCTTCACATGATCCAGCAAATCTCTTCTCTTTGTTTCCCTCTACTTTAACCTCTTTCTGTCCATTGTCCCACTCTCCCACTCCTCCTCTGTCACCCTCTCCCATATTTCTCTATCTCCCACTCCCCATATCTCATTTCCCATCCACCTCCTCAGACCTCCGCCCCACCCCATCCATCCATCGCTTCCTCTTGTTGTGTAAAACCAGCTGCTCCTCTTTCTTTCCCTCTCCAGGGCTGCAGAGCTGAGTGCTGAGGAGGAAGACGCTCCGTCCAGCTGGACATATTTCACCAGAGCACAGAGCGAGACGCGGAGAGAAAGAGAGCGATACTGTGCTCAAAGAGTGAAGGAGGACAAAGAGAAATAGAGATTTGGGGACAGAGGAGAGGAGACGTCGAGAAACAAGGGACAGAGAGAGAGAAAAGTCTGGACAAAATAGAAGTGAGAAAGGCAGGCAGGCTCCCAGAGACATATTTCAGGCTGTGGTAGTGGTAGTGGGGGTCTGTGCAGGCTGTCAGGCTTTGATCTGGCCTACACATTGTGTGTAAGTGCGTCTTAAGTGTGTATTTTTGTGTGTCTGGCCCTGTGAGCGGAGCTGATTGCCAGAGGCGAGGGGGTGGGGGGGGGCAGCAGGATTACAGGACGCAGCTCCTGAAGAGCAGAGAAAAACTTCTGTTAGGATCTTTCTTTCAATCCTGAACATATTGAAAAATGCTAAACGACAAAATGATAAAACCTGAAATCCTTCGATTCAATTATTCATCCACTTTAAAGGGACAGTTCAACATTTTGGCAAATTTGCCCATCACCATAATAATCCCTATAGTCATAGCAGTAGGTTCGTTACCTTTAATTGTCGGTGCAAGCTGTTTTTAGAACGGCGGAGCAGAGCCGTGAGCTGCTCAGAGCTACGCTACGGAGGCTCATGGGATTTCTTGGTTTCCCTTCATCAAACTCATCAAATACACAATCCAACAACTCCACAACGCTCTGGTGGACAAGTTGTGACCTGCACATTCACCACGTTATGAGATAATGATGGAATGTATTAAATGGAGCTGTTTTCGAGGTAAATGCAGAGACTGCTTGCTGAAAAACTATCCCTGAAGGCAACGTGCATCAGCGGTTTTGCATGAATTTCCCTTTAAAACAACTCTGTGTGGTAACGTTGTGTTATTATCTCATAGCGTGGTGAATGTGCAGGTCACAACTTGTCCACCAGAGCGTTGTGGAGTTGTTGGATTGTGTATTTGATGAGTTTGATTAGGGAAACCAAGAAATCCCATAATGAGTCTCCGTAGCGTAGCTCTGAGCAGCTCACGGCTCTGCTCCGCCGTTCTAAAAACAGCTTGCACCGACAATTAAAGGTAACGAACCTACTGCTATGACTATAGGGGTTATTATGACGAGGGGCCAATTTGTCAATGTTGAACTATCCCTTTAAACACTATGAGATGATCTATGTGGAGGCTTATTCAGCTTTTAGAGTAAACCATACAAGTGTAAATGACTGGATTTAAAAATAAACAGAGTTGAGAGAGTTTGGTTTTCCTCCATGTTGGTTTCTGTGTTTCCTGCCTGGTCAGTGGCTCTAACCTTTGCTCTGTTTTAATCAGGTAGAGTAGTGCTGCAGTTAATCCACTGGTGCTGTCCTGAGCTCTCTGTGTGTGTGTGTGTGTGTGTGTGTGTGTGTGTAGAGATTGGAGTGGCCTTGAAGTCAAAGGTCAGATAAACACAGCTGGCACTCTCCTCCTCCTGGCCGACTGAGAAAAGCTTTTCCTCCCTCCTCCTCCTCCTGCTCTCTCACTTTACCCCCTCTCGTCGATCTGTGTCACTCCTCTCTTGCCTCACTTCTGTCTCTTCTGATCTTTCTTTCTCTCTCTCGCTTTCTCATCTTTCATTCGCGTTTGCAACTTTTTCTCCAATCTCGCTTTTGGTTTTTATTTTTTAAGATAAGATAAGATTGCACTTTATTGTCAGATGATGATCACACTGACAATTTGTCTTGCGTCCCATGACGTCCATAGTTTCACATAGAATAACAAACAACAACAGAAACGTAACATTTATTTCATCTTTAGACTTTTTAGAGTCTCCTCAGTTCTTTTCTGGACAACTGGACTTGTATTTTGTCTGGGAAGACGTTTAGTTTCGTACGCAAGAAGTCTCACTAGCGCGGACTAGTGATGCTTGTTGCGTATACGGACTGATGAAGCCTCTTGGATAAAAGGCGAAACGTCTTCCCAGACAAATCCAGGTCCAGTTGCCTACGATTCAATTTGCCCAGAAAAGAACGACGACCTGTTTCCTCTCTCTTGTTCTGCTTCTCACCCTCTCTTTCTCTCCTTGTGTCTCTCCATCATGGCTGTGTTCGCGAGAGGAATGCTGCGTCCGTGCCCAGATCCATCATGTCTCCACATCATTGTCAATAAATCCGACCTTTCTGTCTCGTTACGTCTCTTTTTTGTATTTCTGCGGGGTTAGGGATTCTTTCTCCTCTGAGACTGAAGCTTTGTCAGTGCAGCTGAAGTGTTTGACTGAAAGTACGTGTTGGCGCCCAAATGTGACCGTTGAGCATCACATTCAAACTCTTCAGGCCGTGATACGCTGCTTTAATAACCTCCAGGTTTCCCATGCGATCTGTGGGACCTGGCGTCAGGGTTTAAACCATTTGTCAGACAATGATTCTGGGCAATGAGACCTGATGGGCTGCAGGCTGTGTTTTTTTTAATGTGTTGTGAATCATTTTGGGACAACTATTGTTTTGTAGCTGAAGCTTTAAAGGGATACTTCACCCCAAATCAATAATTCACCAATCATCTACCCACCGTCGTGCCAAGGAAGGGTTTGGAGAACTGCATTCAAAACGCTCCGGCTGGCAACGGGTTTTCATATAATGGCGGCGGATAGAGTTCCCGTTTGAATCGTCCAAAACAAAACACACACTATGAAACATCCAGATACCTCCATCCTGCTCGTCTGGACCGACCCAAGTGTCCTGAAACAAGGATAAAAAACAGAGATCAAATCATTTTTTTCCAAACAACTTTTCCATGTGGCGGCTTCAGGACGATCGGGTCGGTCCAGACGAGCAGGATGGAGGTATCTGGACTGAACTCTATCCACCTCCATTATATCAAAATCCAATGCCAGTGCCCTTATGATGACTACTACAGTTCTCCAAACCCTTCCTTGGCATGACAGTGAGCCGATGATTGCTGAATTATTGATTTTGGGTGAAGTATCCCTTTAATTTTAGTCACATTCTTGCAGGGTTTGCTATGTTGTCTTGATCGTCTTTGCTTCTAAAACCTACGACAGACACAAAAGAAAAAGGCTGTAAAATGTTTTCAAACTTGAACTCCAAGATAATTGTTTTTTAGCTGTACAGAAATGGCTGTTTGTCCCGTTTGTCGTGCCGAGTTGTGCCGAGCTGCAACACGACTTTACCCGAGTAAGTTTAACGGGTTTGATTGGTCGCTATCGAGCAGGCGGGATATTCAAAGCTTGGGGCGAGTCCGAGCTCCGTGTGTGTGTGCGTGTTTAGACGTTTGAATGACGGATGACAGATCCAATATCAGTGGCTTTTGAATCGTGTACAGGCTGACGCATAATCCGTGCGCCTGCATTGTCCAATGCGGAAAATAAACAACAACAAAATACCACACTTTCATCCCGGATTTACTCAAAAATAGAATTTTGCACAAAGTTTGGCCTACATCGTCTGATAGATGAGTTTTTACACTCATTTTATGACCCAGAGTGGCTCAGATTCACTTTTCTTTTCTGTACACCTTTAATGTGTGGAGAAACATCAGGACTTACAGCTTGGTCGCACTAGACAGACTCAGCAGGCAGTTTCCAGACTTGTCGCACAGTTCTTGACACCGGTCTTGGTCATTTGAAGATCACGTTTGTCAAGCTGGACAGACCAGATTCCAGACAGGCAATCGGGCACAGAAAAGGCAAGAGAACTGTCGATTTTCAAAATAAAATAAATGAAATGATGATTTATTAAGTTGTTGCTTGTCCGTCTGTAGCCTAAATATTTGTCAGTTGTGTTGTTTAAAATGACACCTACAACAGGCGCCCGACTCGCGCGAGGAGAGAGGAGGAGAAGTACGCTCTCAGTGCGACCACCCGAGTGCCCCAGAAGCCGCGCGCAGTGCGCGCGCTCAGCTTCCGCGTGCAGTGCGACCAAGGGGTTATACAGACTCAGACCCAGACTTGTAGTTCTTGACACCGGTCTTGGTCTGAAGATCACTTTTTGTGTTCTCGGTCGCAATGTCTCGGACTGGCAGAACGGTCTTGAAGAGATTTGTAGCCTACAACATCCAGACTGGCATGCTTATCATTATTTATGCATGCGCCCCCTTTAAGTGGTACCAAAAATGTATTTTGTGACAGACTCGTCCTCTCCCGTTCTATAACTCATGTGTCTTGAGCTCAACTCAGTCTTGACTTGGTCTTGGTCTCGGTTCAGGCGGTCTTGACTACAAGTCTACTGAAAAGACTGTCCACTGTCTGATGAGCAGCTCACATGGCTAAGAACGGGCCAGGTCTCTTATTACATCCATGTCGTTGGGTCATTGTCATCGTTTATCCCTTATTTATAGAATTTAATCATTGACTTTTTTAAGTCTCAGTAGTTTTGTCTTATTGATGACTCCTGAACACGTCGGTTGTGCTGATTTGACCAGAGTGAATCTCACACAGCAGAGGCCTGCGTGTCTTAGTTTGACCTGACGCCAAAGTTACACCGACTCGTGTCCTGAAATAGATCCTATAAATATTCCCCATTAGGTTACATTTCCCACAAATCTCTGTTCTTAAGTGAAGATCACAAGTGACGCCTTGAGCAGTCAGTCAGTCAGTCAGTCAGGCGGTCACACTGCTCCTCTGAGGGTTTCCCTTCAGTCCACAAGATTATGATGTCAGCGCACATGGATTTATGTCTCTGACTCTTCCACTGTGTGTGTGTGTGCATAGTTGTGTCTGTATGCATAAGGAATATTTGCTTTAATATTTATTTGTCTGCCCGTCTGCGAGCGTCTTTGAAGGCTCTGTGTCATCTGGCGCTGTGCAACAAGGACGGCGTCTCAGGAGAGGAGAAGCCGGACGGTTATCCCTCAGTGTCCGCTCGCATGATCTCCCCTCCGCTTGATGAAAGCGTCTCCACAATGACTTTTAGAAAGTGTCTCCTACATGGTTTTGTCAGTTGCTCGGAGCCCATCCATCATCGCTTTCACCCTCGAGTGTCACGGCTTCACGACGAGCACCCAGGAGTCTCTTGGAGAAGCCTCGGCCGGGCAGATGAGACGAGGCGTTAGATCTGCATGTTTGTGGGGTTTAAGAAGCACCGGGGGTGTGAATCGCCACAGCAGGAGACGAGAAAGTGTAAATCCCTCTCTGTGAAGGTGCCCTTGAGCGAAGCGGTTAGCAGCCACACGACTGCGCTTATATCGATGAACGGTGGCACAACTGGCAGAATATGAATCACACCGGTGGAGAACTGTAACTGTCTAAATGTTGGAGCAGGGCGGTGACAGACACAGAGAGAGAACCTCCTCTGAGTAAACACAGGTGAACAAAGGGTCACACTCGGCGCTGCCAGATGTGACCTGAGCCTGAGAGACTGGATCCTACAGTATTTGTGCTTTTGTGGTCTGATCGAGTTAAGCACATACGGATGTGATGATTGTCCTTGGAGACATTGCTGCAGTAGGTGTGCACGTTCTTCCTCTGGGTGTTGGCATCATCATCAGGTGTAATGACTTATTGCTTTTTTTGGTGTCAGCTTTGCAAAACCTGCACACAGGATGTCTTTTCATAGTTTCGTTGTTGTTGTTGGAGTCTCAGGAGGCTGCACTGCAAAAACTCAAAATCTTTCCCATAATATTTGTCTTATTTCTTGTCAAAATGTCTAATTTCTAGTCAAAACTGATCTCTTTCCATTTAAAATGAGAATCGTCACCTAAAAATTAAGTTGTTTTTTACATCATTTTCACTTGTTTCAAACACATTTTACTCCACTATCAGATTTTTCTACTTATGAAAAGTGAAAATATGCTTGAAAGAAGTTAACGTGTCCAAAAACAAGCTACTTTTTAAATGTGATGAGTCTTATTTTAAGTATAATGAGATTTGTTTTGACAAGAAATTACATTTTTACTAAAAAAATTACAAATATTCTTGGTAAATTTTGAGTTTTTGCAGTGCATCTCATCTCTGGCACTAGGGTTTCAGGGCATTTTTTCCTTGCGGCCTATACCTGTCTTGGCGGTTGCTGCATGGCAGCTGGTCTGATCACATTGTTGCGTTCTGTTTAGATGTCAATATCGTTCAAACGTGTGGCAGGAATAATTCATGCTCCCCCCTCCTCTTCCTGCTCCGATACTCACACCTCCTATTACCGATCGACTGATCCAACAACCAGCTCTACCTGCTCAATATGGAGACTGTCCCGACTCCTGCTGCAAGGTGGTAGCGTAGCAGCGCTGCTGGGATGTCTGCGTTGCATGCAAAGGAGTTGGCTGGCTCCTGACAAGAGGCCACAGCTGCCAAATGAGAGACAGCTTCATCATTGTCTTCATGTTACAGATGGATGGCCGTGCTGACAGACAGGCGGAATAAATTGGCGGCGATATCAAGGAGAGACAAGCTTACATTTCAGGGCTGCTCTCCCTCTCCCGCTCTTAGTCAAGGTGCATTTTTATTCAAATGCACATGAGGTGGATGAGACAGAGACCGTTGCCCTGGTGCATGTGTTTTGTTAAGGTGATTCAATGCAAAGCAAACCATTTGCCTGTATCGGTTGCTTGTGTATACAAAAGAGTGCCCTTTGCATAACGAGGAGCAGAGTAACCTACTGTGAACGCCAAGGAAACGGCGTGAATTAAAATGGAAAAACTCCAGTTTGATGCAGCGTGTCTGTATTTCAGAATCAGCGCTCTCTCTTTGTGATGATGATAGACGCCATCCTTTCCACTGTGCGTGCAGTAACAAGGGAGATACGGGCAGAGCTGCCGCACCGCTAATTAGCTTAGCTCAAACACTGGAAGTGTATGGGCAGTGTTAGCCTGCCTCCACCTAAAGTCCTCAGAGAAACTCTTCAGCAACTCTAAACGGAAACCGGCGGCCGATCTTCGTCCCAGAGCTGACAAAACTCTCCGGTAAGGCCTCTTGAGCGGTCAAACGCTAACGCTAACGGGACAAGATCGGTCAAAACGGAGGGTTCAAGCTAAGACGGTTTATTTTGGTTCAAGCTAGCTACATCGAGGGTAGGTTAGCTTCCTGTTTCAAAATAAAAGCACAAATTCTATCATCGTGGTTTTCTGTATGTAAAGGACAACGGGTGATTTATTTTGTGAAAGTAACCGGAAGTGTGTTGGTCACAACAGCTAGCTTGAGTAGCGCCGAATTCGTCCAAACAAAATTGTTAACAGCTGTTATTTAGACAAATTAACGACACACTGCTGATCTAAACGGCTACTTTCTCACCTAAACATGTTTGAAATGTCGATAAAGTGATATATTTACAGAGTTTAGAGCTAAAATGAAATCAGCTTCTGATGCTGATTTCAGCTCAGGTAGGAGGCAGGCTAACACTACCCATACACTTCCAGTGTTTGAGCTAAGCTAATTAGCGGTTCACCAGCTCTGCCCGAATCTCCCTTGTTACTGCACGCACAGTGGAAAGGATGGCGTCTATCTGCTGGTCATGGACTCGGGAGTGAGGCAAGACAAACACAAAAAAATATTGGTTTATCCCTTTAACTCACATGTCTATTCAGCTGTAAGGAACCGTAGGCTATAGCCTGTTTACATGGATATTTTCATGTGTATTGCGTCACAGACTTCACACCCTGATTGTATTTGAACAGCTTCATAAAAAGAAGCTTCAATTGGCTTCAGACTGTTTTTTAAACCACTGTAGGCTACCTGTATCCTATCTCTCTGGTTTTTCAGCTTTTAAAAAAAGAAAAAAAATGTTGAATTTCGAGCCGCTGTGGCAAAATTCCCAACTGTTCCCATGTGTTTATTATACCGGCTGTGTTGGTTTCAGTTAGATTCAGTTTTACTAATCTGCTTTTCCCACCTGACAGCTCCCCACACACTTCCCTGTGCAGTGTCTTCTACTGTCAGATAGATCATCTAAATCCCAGAAACACACTGTTATGTTGGAAAACAAAGCCAAATCTATCGCCGAATCAATAGCCTACCTTCAAATGAAGCCTCGATCCTCCCTGTGTTTACAGACACGTCTGATATCAAAGCCGTTCAACAGAGACACTGAAGGTCTTTCTCTGCAGCGTAATTGCTAAAAGTGAAAGATAGAAATCCAGTTACATTTCCAAAATGCGTCCTTATTTGTTTTCATGCCAGATGCCACATCACACTTCATTTCAGGCCAAACACCTTTCGTGATGAATTACGTCCCTGGGCTTAGAAGAGGGCTGTTAAGGTACTCGGGGAGAGAAAAGGGAGGGGGGCGAGCAGTATATTAAGTCCAATTTCCAAAAGCCAGGCCCTAAATTAGACGTTTTGGTGGCGCTTTAAGTAAAACCTGAAGGTAGCCGAGGCCAGAGCGGAGCCAGGGAGATCAGGAAGATATATGGTGACATCAAAGCTGTTCCCTGCACTCCACCAAACCTCGACAGAATCAGAGAAATCCACCCACCTCAGAAATGTAAGAGGGCACGAGCAAATCTTTTCTCTCTCTGCCTTTTTGTGCATGTGAGTTTGTGTGTGTGTTAGAGAGTGGTATAATCAGATGGAGAGAGACAGAGGCGTGTGGAGGTCGAGCTGCATGAGAAACACAATAAGTTGTTGTTGTATTGTGTGATGTGTGTAGATCTGTTTGTTGTGGTACCTTGTGTCTCTTAGAGTGCGTGTGTGTGTGAACCAGTTGCTTAAGTTTCTGCTCATTATTCAGATTTATTAATTTACCACACTCTCCTTCCTCCATACATATTCAATAATAGTTATATCATATAGTCATATCATACATTATAACATTGTTGTACAGTATTATACAATGTGATGCAATAGAATAATTATTGTAATATAACACAAATAACAATCAGTTGTAATGAGATGTAATATGATATTATAGGAGATGCAGTGGATCATGGAACAATATTGTAACATAGTACAATGTACAACATAAACCCATATTATATAAAATATAGTTGTGCATACAGACATACAGTACCATAATAACCATTATGCATAGTTTACCTTTTTCATTCTAGTGATACAATAGGCCTAAACCATTAAAGTAGCTTGAAGCACAGCTCTTATATCATTTATAAATAATAACTTTATTTAATGTAGTGTTATATAATCATCATACAACGTTGAACATCTTGACCTCAGTGAAAGTCTCTGTCTGCCATGTGTTACATATTCTTGATGAAGCACTGAGGTTTTCAGTGTTTAGAAAATGGAAACAAGATTTTTGGAAGTGAAAATATTCATTTTCATTCATGTTATTTGAATGCTGTCGTACAGTAATAATAGTCTAAGGTTTTGACGCCATGACGGTTGTTGGCAGCCTATGGATATACAGTATGTGGATGGATGTATCACAGGTTTACAGTCATTTGCAAACCATCCCTGATTCACATGATGCATTTTAATGTCAAACACTGTATGTGTTGCACAAAACTCCCAAACTTACAGAAGACCCACAATGCAACATTTTATTCTGTAATGTTAGTACTTACTTTTCTGACACTGGATAAATGGCTCACCATTAGTGCTTACTGTAGGTATCAGGATTAATGACTGATGACGTGAGATGGCAGTGTCAGTTGTAATAGGCCTATGTGTGCATGCATGGTGTGTGTCTGTGTGTGTGTGTGTTCCTCATCTGTCCGGCAGGATTTCAGGATTTTTCTTGAGCCATTTGGTTTAAAACGAAGCAAAAAGCATGAAGCACATTCTTCCTGGGAGAGTCGGGGTGTACGTATGTAGCAGCACGTGTGAGGCTGCACTTGTCAAACCTTTAAGGAGCCCGACATGTGGCTTGTGACAGGTTTGGTTGGGCAGTGAAAATAAAAAGAGGGAGGGAGAGATTAATCATCTTGGAAACTGTGAGCGGTTCGAGCCCGGCCTGCCGTCGAGGGCGCGGGAGAATCACTGAAAGAAATCCTCTGTCCCGCGTGAAGACACCTTAGAATGACCTTTGTCAGGAAACCGGAGCGGCCTGGCTCTTTTCCTTTCTACCAAACCGTGCTAATATGACTCGCTCTGGCGAAATGAGTCGGAAGTCGCAACGTTCTATTTTTAGATAATCAGCTGTAAACATGGAAAATCAATAAAAACTCGATTTTTTTCTTTTTAGCTAATTTCAAAGCAATGACATTCAAAAACGATCTCCCAAAGTTTCACAGTCCAGATAATTGAGAAAAGGCAGTAAATGATGATTAAAGTTGACTTGCTACTTAAACCCTCTGAAGATGAGCGTTGCATCGTTGCAAAACATGAAATATCTTCTGATCCATTTGTGATAGAGACGAGCTGTAAACTGCAGCTGATTCGCTGGATTCTCCGCTTTCCGACGGTCATTGAATGGTGCCTCTATGATAAACAGCGACGGCTACAGAAACAGATGCTAAACCGAGTAGCATCGACGCTAACAGAGCTAGCGTCGATGCTAAACAGAACGTAGCAACGATGCTAAATCGAACGTAGCTTAAATGCTAAAGCGAAAGTCGCGGTCAACACAACGCGTGCACATATTTTACAAAACATCAACAAAACATCACAACTTCTGAACCGTTTATGATAGAGACGAGCTGTAAACAGCATTTGAATTGTGAGATTCTCTGCTTTCCGAGGGTCATTGAATGGCGCATCGATGACAACAAGGGACCGTATAGAGAATGTGAAGCTGACGTCACGCCGCTTTGCCGTTGTGGGACGTCGGCGCCATCTTTGGAGGAACGCAAACGTAAACAGAGTGGGAAAAACGGAGGAAAACGAGCAAAAAGTAAAAGAGAAAGAAAAAGAGATGAGGAAGACAGACAAAAAAAGAAAAGAAAAAAGAAACGGAGAAGAGGAAGGGAAAGGAAGGAGGAACGTATCGTGATAAACTCAAATTTAATGAGAAACAAAGGTAGACAGAAACACTACAACTTATTAAGACCCAGATTTACTCCCTCCACTGACTTATCCAGACATTGTGAACTATCTCGTTTTTCGTATTAGTGCATATACTGCTGTGGCATTTTTTATGCAGCAGTACTGTCCCACCATCATTACTTTTAAGCGACTTTGGGAACTTTTTTCAGGGGGGGCGAGCAAGTGTTTACATCCGCGATCCTCCAAAGATGGCGCCCAACTTCCAACGGCGTGACGTAACTTCACATTCTCTATATGGTTTTCTCAGGTTTTAGAACAGAATAAGAGAGGAGGAGATCGTAATTCAAATGGCCATATCTCGAAAACTATAAAATGTATTACTTTGACTAGGGTTTCATTTTAAAGCTCATTTTCTAATCTTTCCATTGATACCAAAATCTCAACTTTGACATTTGGGTCACTGTGACTCATTTTGATGGATAGGTCACATCACCTCCAACCTGTCTGAGTTCATGCAGAGGTTTTATACTTTTGATTTCACGTGCCAACCCCACCGGCAGTTGGAGTGGGAGCACGACGTTGGCACGAGACCATTCCCCACAACAACAACGTATAATTAACGGTGATTATACACCTGTATCATTAGCTCTGCCTTTCCCACTGATTTCTTGTTTTTCCCCCTTTTTGATGTTGTTCTCTCCAGGCTTTTGAGAACCATGAATGTGTGACTTGATCTCGCTTGCGTTGCTTTTTTTTCCTCCTTCTTTTCTCCTAAAGACAAAATCACACGTGATTAAAGAGGAACATCAACGTGCAGTGTGTGTGTGTGCCAGCCCGGGCGGCCTACAGTAGATATGGCAGAATACTTAATAAAAACAGACATTATGATCTGAAGAGACTGAACTACAACAACAACACAAATTATAACAAAAAAAAACAAAACAAACAGCCACAACATCTCATATTATTTGCGCCTGAAATTCCTCAACACTATTTAATTCAGGGGTTAAAACTGCATTCATGCTGTAAAAACAACAGATCTTAGAGGCTGTAACCAGCAGGAATAAGTAATACGAACACGAGCAGCTGGAATATTTTCTATTTTATTACTTACAAGTTGTTTTTCAGATTAAAATCTTCACATACAAAACAGATGCACGTCAGTATAGCTCAATCTCAAACAGCTGCATTATTAAAGTATGTGTGACTGCAGTGGCATTTGATTCAATTCAACTTTATTTATAAAGCGCATTTCATGCACAAGGCAGACTCAATGTGCTTCACAACAGGTAGCCTATACGTATGGTAAAAACAGTCATAGAGAATCAATTAGAAATCAATCAGAGAATGCAAGTGCAAGTATCTTCACCACTACACATTTAAAGGGATAGTTCACCCAAAATGGGTCACAGGGGGTCTCGGTGTAGCAGTGCATGTCCATATAATTTTGCATTTTGGGGCTTCAGTGCAAGACGGACATTACATACGAGCAGCATGGAGGTATTTGGATGTTTTTTGGTGTGTCTTTTTGTTACGAAGACAGTTGGTGTCCATTTGCAGCCGTTACATGGACATGCACTGCTACGCCGAGACCCTGTAACTCAGAGAAGCCACGGAGGATTCTGAAATTTCAATTTTGGGGGAACTATCCCTTTAAATAACACATTTTGTTCATTATACATACAACATTTTGAATGCAGGACTGGATTTTTATTTTTTATTTTCCAATGGATGCACAAATATAACATCTACACATTGTGTTGTAAACATGCATAAATCTGTTCATCAGGCCATGAGACCAACTTTCTTCTTCCTCCTCCTTTTTTTTATTTATTTATTGACAAATTCAGAAATGTTGTGACAGAATGTTTGGTGACTAAATCCAGGTCGGGGGGTGCAGGTGGGGGGGTGCATGCGTGACAGTGATACTATTGTTTTGACAGCGTTTTAAGGTAAAGTCCCACCTGAATTATTCAGACATGGCCACTGAAGTCATTTTCACACAGACCCCATATGAGCCCTTTGTGTAAGCCCTGACTGGAGAAAGAAAGAGAGAATGCAAGAAGGGAAAAACATGAAAAAATAGAGAGAGAAACAGACGAGAAGGGTTTGAGATCCAGAAGGAGAGATGGTCAGAGAGCAGAGGATTTACTGTGGACTTACTGCAAGTCCTGGCCCTGTCACTCTGCCATCTAAACCTCTAACGCCGGCACCTAAGTGGCCTCATTTAGTCCGTTAGGAGCCACCGTGGTCAGCATGTGTGAGCACGGTGAAAACAGATACAGTAGACCGAGGTGTGTGTATGTGTGTGTGTGTTGGGAGGTTAAAGTGGGGATTGAGGTGGATTTGGTGCAGCGCAGACATTAAACCTGTCTCTCCGCTGCTTGAGATTCGACCTCTGTTTACAAAACCCCGTGCACTGAGATTTCCCCCCCCCCCTGCAAACCTGGAGACGCTGCTGCTGCTGCTGCTGCTGCTGCATCGTTGAATGTGTGTTGGCGAAACTGTGCTGCCAATTTGCCACAGACGGTGACAGAGTTGTTGCGGAACAGAGAGTTCACAACCACCTCGACCCCCCCAACGCCCCCCCTCCTTGTCCGATCCTCTCTAACCCTCCTCTGGGGAAGCAACCGGTCATTTTGGTTTCTTCACCGCTCAGCTTTCATTTCATTTCATTTTATTTATTCATTCCAGTCTTGGGATTGGAAAGGAACAGGACGAGACGGACTTGATCTTTAACAAAAACAAACAAAAAAACACTTGCATCAGATGAAATGTTATTATAAAGAACTGGTTTGTAATAATATACAAATGAAAAATCCTTTTCTTTTCCTTCTCATGACATGTTTTTATATAATTTCTCCATTTTTTTTTTGCTTATTCATCCACTTAAACTAAAATATATTTGTACAGCTGTTTTCTTTGACTGTCAAAGCCCCAGTGTGTAACTTATTTGGCTTTTTATTAGCAGAAATCAAACCTGTCTTTCATAAATACGTATTTCACTCAAGTGGAAGCTTTCTTGTACCACTTGATTACATAGAGTCTTGTTTATCCTGTTACTGCAGCGTCTGTTGTCTGTCTGACGTCTGCCCCGTTTCACCTGAATGCAGCATCAAGAATACGTTCCGATATGCAACTGCACGGCTAGATGGGAGGGAATTCCTACGTATTATACCTTTAAGGAATCCCATATTTTGACACCAACCACAGAAATACACATTTGTTTTAACTAAGTCTTTGCAATTCTGTGCTTGAAATAACATTTTCTTTTGTGACTGTCGTCCTGTGAAACTGATACAAATAACTTAGAATAAATCTGCAGGTAGAAGTCGACTATTTGCTCTGTGTACGACCAGCAGCGTCCAGCCCTCACTTTGCAAACGGCCCATTTGTGCGTTCCCTAAAGCTTATAAAGTCCTGGTTGTGTGTTCTTAAAAGCAGCAAACACACAACTCCAACTGTCTTGGCAGCAGCAGCAGCAGCAGCCTTCACACAGACAACACACACAATGCAGTGCAGACAAAAGCTGCAGCTTACACCTGTAAATGTGCCTCTGTGTTGTAATCCTGTGAGCCGCCACAATCTGCCTGCACAAAGGGAATTGATGACGGGTTATTACGGCGGTATAGTAAATACGGCCCACCCTTAGAAGTGTCTGAGATGATATATTAACACCGTTTCCCTAAATGCAACTGTCCCAACACTGAGCTGCTTTTTAGTTTGTAATTAGATGATGGATCTCTAGATCAATCACGCTACGAAGCTGCACTGTGATTACGGCTCTTTGCTAGAATAATGAGTGTTTAGCCTAAATCGAAGCTCATTCTTTTTTCTTTTTTTTTTATATCTCACAGCGCAATTAAGATAATGATGTTCTGCAAAATCTGCTTACTTAAGAAGCCTAACGATGATGCCAGAGTTACACTGTAATATCTGCTCATTATGTCCCAGGGTTTGCAAAACCTTGGTTGCATCAGGACTCATCCTGTCAGATGATTAAACAGAGATTAAATAAATTACATATTGTGAAAAAATGCAACTTGTGCTCATCGTCTAAACTCCAATAGTTTCATATAATACCAGTGAAATGTATGCAGCTACGCTCACACCAGGCAAAACAGCTGATTCTCATCCAACATCCCCAACGTACAGTTTTTCATGTCTTGTCATGTTTCCATCCAACCATTTTTGATGTGCATTTTGAATTTGTGCTTTAAACAAACAAATGTGTGGAAACGCCAAAACATGTGCATCGCATTTTATCATATTATAACTCTTCCAAGACCACATATCTGCAATATTATTTCTACAAAACTTTACATTCGTTCACTTTTTTGTCGTTACGCTGATGACGTCATCATGCACACATCATGCAGCTATTAGTGCATAACTGCAGCGGATGGAAACGCATGTTCTTTTTGCTGCATTAATAAAAAATTTGCATAGGATTTGCAATACAAAGTGGATGGAAACGTGACTAATGAGAAATTCCTCCAGTGGCTGCAACTACAGCTCATACTCTGAAATACCACAGGCCGTGCTGTTACAGGATGAGTATCTGCTCTACTAGTGTCAGTTTTTCCACTGCAACATGTTGACAAAAACACGTCCTCTGTGCTGTTGCATCCCGCCGAGGCCGAATTAGCAGCCGGTTCACCTGCCCCGATGATTTGTCTCGATTCAAAATCACCAAAAACGGCACTAAAAGCTGCAGGACTGGAGTTATTTTCTTAAACTTGTGTTTTTACAGATGTCGGTGTGATTTTGTGTCGGTTTGTTTTTCTTATTTCTGGAACATGACGTGACGCTTCAGGTTTCATTTCCACGTCTCATGTTCAGAAAAGTTGCAATTTTTTTTTTTTTACCACCTGTTTCCTGAACTGACAAAAACCCAAACTACAGTCAAAACCTATGAGTCTGTACGTCGATGATCTGCTGTCGCTCCATCTTTAAGCCGACACCATTGTTGTCTGCGTTCTGGCTCGTGGTTACACACGTTCAGGCTTAAAGAAAGCAGGTCGACTCCAGTGGATTTATTAAAGATCAACATTCAGAGGAGAAACCACCGCGCTGCTGCTGCTTATTCACATCTTTCCAGCGGCTTTGCTTTAACATAATTAACTAACAAGACTCGCAAAACAAGCTGGAGGTAATTTTAAGTTACAACAACATCAAACAGATCCTCAGAGCTCATCATGGTGTCCGACAACAACAACAACACAGAAACAACTTCCCAAACTCTTTAGTAGGAGTTCAGTGCCTTTGAATGGACGCTTTAATCCCAGTTGAACAAAAACAATAGAGGCGTCGCTCGGTGACATCGCACTGACAAGGACGGTTTTGAAACACACACATATGCACATGCACAGATCCCACAATGACACGCCACAGTCACACAGCTAAATAAGCATGTGCATAGAAACAAACTGACCCAGAATACACACACGGACACTCATGCACATTCTCTCCCGTCACAATCGCGGTGTCAAAGTGTCAGAGGAGCGTTTGAAAAGCTGCAGTAATAACAGTTACGGCAGCGAAGGCATCAGCGCGACGCAAGACTGACACTGTTAACCTGCCTCCGTCAACACACGGGCAGAGCAGCAACTCTCTCACGACACCCGTCAAAACAAAGTGCGCTGTTCACACAACGGTGTGCACTGGACAGAGAGCTGTGTGTGTGTGTGTGTGTGTGTGCACTCCTCTGCACACAATGCCTGTTTGTCGTATCCACACGGAGAAGAACACACACAGAACCAACAACACACGGTTCTCATGAAATCTAAAGAAACCCACGGGTGAAAAGCCTCGTTTTCTGTTGATCTCACCTGTTGAATCCACTTCCAGCACCGAGAGCACGAAGTTTACACTGAGAAGAATCTGAATGGGAACTGCAACTCAATATTGTTAAAGATGGTTTCTATAATCTGTAAATTCAGTCTAACAGAGAGAACAAACATTGGCCGTATCATGTTCAGACTCTTAAAGTTTGCAGAACGCTGGATAAAGCGTGATAGGGGTCAAATCTGAGCCGATCAAGTAATAAAAATGGAGATTCCCAGGAAACACATTTGATATAAAACGTAGAAAGTTCCCGTTTGTCTGTTCAGGTCTGAGGCAGACAGTCTGAGGTCGGAGCTCTTCATCTGCAAAGATTTACGACTTGTAATCACCGTAACTCATAATTGTGGTTTGCCTCAATCGGCATCCATCTTGTTATCTCGTTTTACTTGACAAGTCAAAACAAAACCAGCTCCACACCATTTACAAACAAAACAAAACCGAAAAGAAAAAGAAGAAACAAAGAGGAGAAATCTGCCCCGCGGGGGAAGCTGTGTCATTTCCACTCTAAAAGATTCATAGCGATATTTTACACCCTCGTTGAGTTTACATTAGGAAAGTGGGTGTAGTGAATGTTTCATGAATGTGTATCCGTCTGGTGAGCTGCGCGTGGTAAAGTACACGCCGCGAGGATGTAATGAGGGATGATGAAAGCCTTAACAAGGCAGAGGAGGGTAATGAGGTCTGGGAAAGCTTTGTGTGCAGAGATCTGGCACCATTAAGACGGAGGCTGGTGTAAGACGCAGTTTAATCAAAGCATCCAGAGTGAAAAGTGCAGAGTGTAACTTCTAAATGGCTTCGACATGTTTGTTGATGTGTGTTTGTTGTGTCATATTAATTTAGTGTCGAGCAGACTCTTAATCTGGGCTGTGCACCGCGTGCACAAACCAAACTCAGCTATTTAAGGATCAAATATCATTCTGGATTCATCAAACCACAAAGTGCATAAAATCCTCTACATATAATTGTTGTTTTGTTTCATTTTTATGAGAATTGGAGCTGCAAAGAATATCAGAGTATCACTGAATAGACAACGAACAAATTATTGGAGTTTTTCAAACGCCTGCTGCTCCGGCATATTTTCACCTAGAAACTCCATTTAAGCTTTAAAATGTAGACAAAAGTCACGTCTGTTGTTCTATTAATCCACGTTTTGATAGGTGTTGTAGTCTTTGATCAATCACTGTTCAATGACCATGATCATTTTAGGAGAAAACGTAGAGATTATAATGGGTGTGTATTGGGCGGAATGTTCGGGCTAGACATCATCGGCTAGAAATGTCTGAAATCTTTCTGTTTCCACGCTGCTCCCCGCCACAAATTCAACTCTAAACACATGATGTTTTCCACAGTTGTAGACAAACTTGTCCTCTCTCACATAGTGCGCTCAACAAAGCAGAGAAGACTAAGAGAATTTGAACTGTGAGCCTCTGAGTGCAGCCAAGTCCCTTTGTGCTCCTCATTGACTCTAATACAAAGTGTTTCTGATATGAGAGAAGCAGAAGGGGAGCCCTGTTTATAACTCCCAAGGATGTCCCAAATATTTACTGCAGAAACACCAAAATCATATGAAAGTGTTCAGGAAGTCCCTTCAAAGCTTGTGGTCTGCTTCTTTTTCTGATAGGAGCTACCGTTTTGTCAGAATAAGCCCAAATGA